>JACXGI010001613.1:6545-18453 GCA_016801175.1 Esox masquinongy
GTGTGTGTGTGTGTGTGTGTGTGTGTGTGTGTGTGTGTGTGTGTGTGTGTGTGTGTGTGTGTGTGTGTGTGTGTGTGTGTGTGATTAAATTACTTACTACCAAATAAATGGCCTTCGTATGACATTCTGGTGCCTAAAACTTTTGCACGGTACTGTATAATCTGCAAATAAATAAAATTCACTGTAAATCTACATGAATGGGTTGTGCTACCAAATTCAGACCTAGACCTGACAAAGATGCTCGTAGAAATCTCTAAGAACCTCGGGGTAACCTCAGGAGTCTCTCTCGCCACAGTCAATGTGCAGGAATCAAATCTCAGAAAGAGAGTGCACAAACTTGACCTACATGGGAGGTCAGGAATAAAGAAGCCCCTGCTCTCAAAAATGATTATCAAGACATGACTGATGTTTGCCAGATAAGGCCTGGATAAAGTACTGGAACAATGTACTCTAGACAGCTGAGTAAATGGTGGAGTTGTTTGGCCACAATGTCAGGTGCCATGTTTGGGGAAAACAAAACACTGCCTTTGAAAAAAGAACCTAATACCTACTGTAAAGCATGGAGGTGGTGGCGATGTGGTATTGTATAGGGGAATGGGCAAAAATTTGTTCCAGGTGATGTAAGAGACTGATAGACAATTGCAAGAACTGCTACATGTTATTTCAGCCAAAGGGGGCAACAGTAGCTATTGAAGCTAGGGGTATACTTATTTTTTTTCCACACTATGAAATTTCTTCTGAGCGTCTTATGGCTTATGGAAAATAAAGCCAGGCTAATCCTTTCCTTCAACTTTTTTTAAATCCATTCCTTCAACTTTATATTCCATTCCCACAATTCTTTTCATCCATTCCCTCAATTTTCATTAATTTTCTCAGAACTCATCTGTTGGATAAACATTTGAGGAGAGATTGATTACTTATGTTCTAGTCTTTTTGAGTAACATCTGCTTCAAACAAAAATAAAAACCCCACCAGATAAACTGCAATAGATTTCTTCACTGGACCCAAACCAAAGACAGATTTAATACTTCATTCAGTTAGTGTATGTATTGTGCAATCATCATCATAGAAAGCTCTGCAACAAAAGGTTACTTAGACAGAAAGCAGGTTTAGCTTAAAAAAAGTGAATTGGATCCCAAAAAACTAAACCAAACCTGCAGATTCAACTGCATGTACTTACTGTGGATGAAGTTGATTTAATTTTACCTTAACTGGAGTAGGGGGGTTGCATATACAGAAAAAAAAGACCTTCTACCCACACTCCTCACAGCTGGCATAGAGGTTGTAATGCAGATACCAAAAGGTTTTAATTTATGTTAGCTAGCGACATGCCATACAAAGTTGGCATATTGTAAGTCTGTTCTGAATCTGTGTCTCAGTTAGGTCTACCATGGATAAAATAGGGTGTCTGTCTACTTCCCATACACACAACAACCTGTCTTAGTACACCAGTTGTAGTGCAAGTTGTCTGTGTTCTGAGATTCACATTGTATACATGCTTAGGCTATACAAAGTTGTTTTACTGTCCCTCCCTTTCAATAAATAAAGAAACTAAAGAATAGTAAAAGAAGAGCAACAATAATGTCCTCAAGCATAAAGCATTAGACATACACAACTCCCTCTTGCATTACAGAAACTAACTGTGCCTTAGACCTGGCCATGGCATGCTTTCTATGATGCTATGTCAAACTGGACATCAGTTAAGTCTTGACACGTTTACTAGGTGTTCACCAAAGGTTGCTATTGTATTTTTACAAGCATGGCTACTTTTTTGCCTCACTTTGCCTCCATTATTAAACAGTTATTACAGTTTGTTCTGTAATCCATTACTGAACCATAACCTATTGCCCATGTGTAGTAAACTTGAACTAAACAAATCACCTAGTAAGAAATGCTGGCATTGTCCATACAAAATATCATTCTGAAGAATTCTAACCAAACCTCTCAAAGCTGAAGTATATACCACATAACCCAGAATGTACAGCAAAGCTTTAGGCAGCATACTGTACATAGGCTTAACGTAGCATTATGTGCGTTTTACCTTTAACTCACCCCTTAATTGTAATTTATTGTGTATAGTGCTGTGAGAGTTTTGCCTCCTGTCAGATTATAAATTAGTGTTATCATATCTTTAACTAAAACCTAATATCGAATGAAGGGAACATTCGTGAACAAGTAACAACGTTTTGATACTTTTATTTAATAAACAAAATTATGTCCCAACCAATTTTACCTTCTTTGCGGTTTTCCTTCTTCCACTAAATAACTGGTTTTGCAACTTTTAGCTGCAGTGACTATAACCAGCTGTGTCCTGTAGTTCCATATCAGTCTTTTACATTACTGTGGAGGAATTTTGAACTTCTTTAACTCTGTAACATTTGTGGCGTTTTGAGTATGAACCTCATGTTTCGTGTCCTGGCACAACATGTCAATTGGGTTTAGATGTGAACATTGAGTAGGACATACCGTGATTTAGCTCACTGATGGATTTTCTGATGTTGTCCATGTCCTGAGATAGTTAAGCGTCCTCAAAACATCATACTACAGGCACATATTGGTGATATGGGGTCAATTCTGTGGAACACAGTGTTTTGTTTTCAACTTTTTTGCATAGCACATGAGCCTGGAACAATAACCATTCAAAGTAGCTCTTTAGGGAGTGAACTTGCTGGGTAAAGTATTTGTCATGTTTTTTATTTTAGCTAATCAAAATACTGAAAGTTGTGGTATCAAATAAGTAGTTTATTTTCATCATGTAAACAAACACTGATTACATCCAGACTAGCCAGAACCAGCCACTTCATAATACAAAAGAAAACCTAACCAACTAATTGCTTTTTTATCACAATGAACAAGTTTTAATGAAGCAAGAACTGCCTTATTATGCCCAAGTCAGTGCATTATCTATGGTGACAGCTCAGCTATGCTGTATGCTCAGGTGTTCCGCATTAATGTTACAACTTAGCAATTGGTATTTAGGTGAACAAGACATGAGGGAAGAAGTTGTGGGAGATGATTGGTCAGAATAAGCCGATTACACCAATGCCAACTGCAGTGAGAATTTCTCACAACTTTCTTTTAAGGCAATGAATGCCATGTTTTTGTTTCACAAGACACATTCTCATTTACAGGTCGGATGTTCTATCCGGTAAGCTACCTTCTGCCAATAAATGTCTGGTGATATCCACACAAGAAATGAATTGTTGCATAACTTTGTTCATTAAATAAAGTATTATTATTAAAATGTTGTGTTTGTTCACTCAGGTTACCTATATCTGACATTAGGCTTTGGTTAAGGATCTGGTAACATTCAGTGTATAAACGTGCAAAAATAAAGAAAAAAACATACTTTCTCATAACCCTGTAAATATTAAATGTATATAGCATCAGATACAGTGAAACATTGAATCAGTGCAGCTGTGCTTTCTATTTGCACTAAGCATAGCATAGGCTTGGCATGTTGGATACATTTATGTTTAGGTTTTTTCATTCCCCACATTGCTCTGAATTGAAGTGTCTTCCCTTGCTACCACGGGCCAGTCTGTTCTGTTGCCATGGCAGTAGCAGTGTCTTCTGTGATGCATGGCTCCTCTGGCATTATCAAGAGCAGCATTACTCTGGGTTCAGCACGATTAAACAGACTGTCCTTCCTCCTCTACCCCAGCTCTATAATACTTAGAGTAGGGGCCATCTCCATTTAAAGAACATGCACAGTGGGCAACTCTGGGAATACGTTTATTGATATTCAGTACTTTCCTTTATTCTGTAGATTCTCCTGAACTGTACATGCTCCCCTGCTATTCACAATGTCTTTAAATGACATTTTGAGCCAGTCATAGTCTATTCATGAATGGTACACAGCACTATGTGGCATGGTTCATTCACCATTCACAGATATGTTGGTTTGGATAACATTTTAAAACACAAAGGAACCACTTTTCTTTGGGTGGTGGGCGTGGAATTTAAAACCTTTTTTTAAGTGAGAAGGATTTATGGATATCGATTTATCTGAACTTGAAAAATAAGGGAAATTCACATGAGCACTGCATTGCCTATTCCATCTATCAAGGGTTTCCAGTACAGAGCTTAGGCCAGCAGTAGCTCCGTTGCACTGTTGTTCTTCAAATAATGTATAGACTGAGTTGCTCAAGTCAGTATGGCACCTAAAACCACAGCAGAGCCGTATAGAAATAATTTGTTAAGCAATCTGCCTCGTGTATAACACTTCAGTTTATCATTATAATGAATTACACTAGTTATTAGATATAGACTAGGCCTATTGTTGAAATTTAATGCAAATACAAATACAAAATTAACTTTCAGATGCATTTAACAGAGGTAAGAAACTGTTCACTGATTAGCACAGATAGAACAAGACCAGTTTAGCAAGACGTGGTTCTGGGCTTTTGCACATAAAGACAGGCTATAGACCTCTCTAACTACATGAGTGACAGTGCCCAACACTCTGCCACCTGTTATTCTGGGATCCCACTGTCCAAAAGGCAAAAGTTATGAAATATGTGTTTTTGTCAATTACATGTATAGGTAAAATAAATGTTCTGAAATAATGTCATTCATAATCTTCAGAGACAAAACAGTTAGACATACCAGTGAACTTAAGCTTAAGAATACCCTATTTAAAAAAACAAATCTTGCTTGATATTGAACAATTCATAATAAATAATGGGATGGAATGGAAATGGGATATTATTTTAGTGAGGTGTGTGAAGAATATAATACTTTACCTTATTATCTGAACAAATCATGTTGTGGAAGCACCTACTTTTAAGTTAATTAATTTGACCTTTTAAGGTTTGAATTCTGAACAACTTGCCTACATAATTAGTAATGCACAATGGACCGCCACCATAATTACTCATTGCACTGGGCAAATTAATTGTTTGGAAAAGAAAAGGTATGTTTCTGAATATAACATTTGCTTTTTTTCCCCTGGCTACTAGGTAGCTATTTAGTTTTGTCATTTTCGATTGTCAGGTTTCATCTAACCAGCTAGCTTTAACACTGTGTAGCTAGTACTGGTTGTCTTGAAAACTAAGAATGAAAGTTTTAAAGAGCAACTGAACGCATGCCTTTTACTGCTGCACATTATGAAAATTATTTCTCTCTTGGAGGTGTGGTTTGAATTGACAGTTACTGATGATTCTCCCCTGTGAGACATGACTTGCAGAAAGTCGGTGTCACTTCCTGAAAGAATCTAAACATTTCAAGAAATCTGAAATACTTGATGTTTTTGCAGTGTAGGTCTTAGTCACTCAAATTTACATAAAGTAGTTGCCTCTTGAATTCTTATGTAAAGTAAGTCTGAACTAATGGACAGGTGTCTCGCTGTCAGTGTCAGTAACACACATCAGTACCTGTAGCATTTTGTGTTTGTTGGCAAATAGATATTTATAATACACAAATCAAAACCCAACCCTTATAGAGTGGATATTAGAAGTCTACACACCCTAATTAAAAATGCATCTTTTGTTTATGTAAAGGCTGAATTAAAAACAAGTCCTGTCATTCCTTTTTCCCCTTTAATATCTTTTAACCAACAATCTTGAAATATAATCTAATAGATGAAATATGTAAAATGTAAAGGTGAAAAAGGGGTGAAATTATTTCTCTTATCTTGAACATGTGTATTGTCACAACAATTGTTTTAATCTGAATAGTCCTTTATTTAAACCTTTTTACTCTTTTCTTTTTAGTTTGGAGGAAGAAAATGTCTGTTATTAGCCAGCCCTCCCCCGAGACTCATTATAACTTTGAAACTGGAAGATATGAAATAATGGCTTCACAGGAGACTTGAGCCTCTCAAACCTCAGCAGGTCTCTGAATTAAGAGAGTATGTCTCTGACATCCCTGTATCTGTGTTCTGTCCAGATCTGTTGTCACACTGTGGCCTCTTGAAACTCACATCTGTATGCATGGACATATAGTAATGAAACTGTACACACAGGTTGATTGTTTTAGACCTCAAAGTTAATACTAATAACATTCCCTTATCAGGATATCAGGGGTTCAGTCAGTCTGATGTGTGAAGTGGTTAGAGCATGGGATCAGTAACTGAAAAGTAGCGCAAAACAGGAAAAATAGGTTGTTGTGCCCTTCAACAAGGCAACCGAATTGCTTCAGCAAGTTGCTTTATGCAAGAGCTTTTGCTAAATGACTCAGCTGTAAATGTAAAATGTTCATTAGGCTTAAGGTTATTACCGGAGGTGGGCTAGTAAATGGTACGTTGAGTACCGGACATATGGCTTGATGAATAAACCTGTTTGTCTAAAACCTTAGTTGCGTTATCTCTCCACGAGTTGAATGTAACTCTGTTTTTGTTTCACTCAAGTACATGTGAGTCTGCAGCTTAGTTATCTCCTGCTGTAATGACCTTAAACTGGAATATGTTGTTCTAACCTGTGGGGAAGATGCTGGTGACTCAACCTGTTTCCATGGAGTTTCTGGGTTCTGGTATGCTGTTCATCTCGTAATGTACTTTTGGGTTGTGGTATGCTGTTCATGTCCTAATGTGTGTCTATGTGTCTGACTGTGTCCTACCTCTCCAGTCTCTGGCTGGGAAGAATTGAGCAGAACAAAACATTTCAAGACCACTTTTAGCTTGCTCTCTCTCTGTTATGATGAGAAAATGTAAATGTCTCTGAATATAATCGCTTGAATAACAATCAGTCTATTATGGATGTGGGGAAATTAATTGCTTTCTTTTCTGTGTGCAAACTGCTCTCATTGAATCATTTGCTCAAATGTCTGATGTGTCTATCACAGCTGGAAAGAAGATATATGTTCACCAAAATCCTAGTCTTCACAAGTATATGCATTACTGCATTAGACACAAATTGACCACTTTGCACAACTTACCTTTTTTCAATAAAACACTAAATGTGCGTACCTGTGTATTGAAATAAAATTGGACTCTTGAATATTGAATTGCTATTACAATGACATTTGAATTACCTGTGAATACCACGATTACTAGGATAATGTAGTGCAGTACTTAATGTACCTAGATATCCTCTTTGCATTTAAAGTTGATCCAGTGCAACGGTTCATAAGTAATGTATCTCAGGAAAGTTCAGGGCTACCCAGGGGAATCTTTCCTCGCTAAAGACTGCTTTAAACTCTCCTTTCTCTGTATTATCTGACAGTTGGTGGAATCTATTATGGACTCAACATCTCACTAAAACAGTTGGACTGCTTTCTGAAGATACTTTAGCACCACTAAGCAGTTTGTTATTGAGTACTAAACAGTTTTGAGTGTTAGAGAGGGAATTGTCTCTGATTAATATAAAAACGTCTTACTCCCCCAGAAATAACAGCATAGCATTACTCTTTCTCTACACCCATTTGAGACCCAATTCTCTGATGCAAATAATAGTAGGCCACAATGCTGTGGTAAGAGGAAGTCATAACTAGTTGTTTCGTCATGGCAATTGTAGACCAGTTTTTGGGTGACATTTGGGTCCATTACTGACAGCAGGGTCATCAGTTTGAGTCTTCCATTGGCCACCTATAGTGCATAAACATGTCACAATGAACTGGAAGTCGATTCAGAAGATAAGTGTCCTTTGATTTGCCATAGGCTATAGTGAGTTCCATCAGCTGACCAGAGCCTGGAATGGATGAGGTGCTGCTGCTCTCACCGCCCCTCAACCTCATTGATCATGGCAATGGGACGGCTCGCTGCAGACAAGTCAATGGATCTCTTCCATTCCCTTTCTTTTTCTCAATACACCCTCTCTATCTCTCTTTCTGTCCAACCCTCTCTCTCCTCTCTTTTTTTTCCTCCCTCTGTCTCTCCCTCCCCTATTTCTCTTTTGTCCCTATCTCCACCTTTCTGTGCTGAGTCCAGTTCAAAACACTAGACGGAGATCACTGTTCTGACTGGATAGAAATTAAAGGAGATGCTCGTGCTTGTGCTTTATTATACATGCTATCTTAACCAATGCTCCTATCACAGGCTAATGATGGCGGATTTGAACTCTGTTACGCGTCATACAGACCAGAGGATGAGTAATGTGGGGAGAGTGTCTGTTTTCATAGGCAGTGTTGCAGTAGGTGTCAGGACTGTTGGTGATTCATTAAGATTCCATCTTACTCATTGGATTTGTTTATGTTTCATTTTTATAAACAGTATTGCCTTGTTGACACTTGGAGCATTCTGCACACTTATATATTGCATATTGTCTTATTGGCCATAGTAAACAACGTTGAATCGATACTTTGCATTTTGCCAAGATTTTCTTGGAAATGTTAATGAACAGGCAAATAACATGAATCAATTGTCTTTTTGGTAAAGATCTTCTCATTATTCAGGATAGGGGTTGCTGTTCTTCGAGTCCTTACAGGCTTTTGGTGGTTACAAGACCCTTCAATGGCAGCTAGCTACAGTACTAGGGTGGTTACAAGACCCTTCAATGGCAGCCAGCTAAAGTACTTGGTTATAGAAAGCTGAATTTCACTTCTTCCAGCAGCTCTTGGGGTCTATCTTCTCTAAGCCCGTGTCTTCTCTGGTCCATGTTCAGTGTTATCTGCTCAAACCATTTCATAGACTTTGTCGGGGTCTTGCTAATCTAAATTGCTTGAGTCTAAACTAAAAAAAGGGCTTCAAGCCTGAGAATACAACACATCAGTCTAGGCTATTCTGCTATCTTAATGAAGTCATTATAGTCCTGATAATTGACTTCCTTTGGCCAAAATGATTGGAAACTTTTTTTGTTTTCCTCTGTAATGATGGCATTGAGGTTTCTTAATTTGTTGCTATATTTCTTTAACTAATAATGTCTTGAACGCAGTAGTATTTAAAATACCTGTTGCTATCAGTCTTACTATTAGATGTTATCTCAGTCATATGGACAGTGTCAATAACTAAGGACATGAACCAATACACAGACCAGATGAATTACTGTAACTGGTTACCATCCTACTAATCACAATACCACTACTGCAATGTGGATTTCTACAGTTCTCCCCATTTTACATGATGCCATTATATTTATTGCAATCAATTATGTGACTTTATTGCAATTTAATGTTTCAAACATTGCTCATCATATGTTAGCAGCAGAGGAACAAGAGAGGCATTGCATTGCATGAGGAACAATGCATCCTAGCAGAACATATTGAAAGTCAAATACGTTAAGGTAGTACCTCCCTCGCTGTTTAAAATCATTTTCTCACTACTGTACATGACCTAGGTTTGACAAACACTGCATGGCTGTGAAGTAAAGCCCAGAGGCATGAGGTCTTGTCTGCGTCAGTATTTAGATGTTTTAAACATTGCTCACCATATGTCAGCAGCAGAAGGACAAGGGAGAGCCATAGAAGTAAAAGGGCCGGTGTGCAATTTTAAAAAGAGATGCAGAGCTACATATGGATCGAAAGAAACACCATTAGACACTGTTATTTTGCACTAGTTTGCTCTAATGTTGTCAAAATGATATGACACGATGTATCTACTAAAAACAATATCACAATATTTAACTGTATTAAGTTTCCTCCGTCGCTGGTATCTACATGCTGTAAAGTGTGCCTTGAAGTGGGCCTTGAACCACAGATGCATACCGAGTGCCAGTTCTAATATAATATGGGGCTACTGTTCTCATCATCCGTCTGTCAGATTCCCTACGCACTGCTGTGTGGTGCAGCGGAAATGCCGTGTCTGCTCTGCTTTTTGATGTAGTGTGTGCGTGTGTGTCTGTCTGCCTGTCATTTTCTGGCTGTTAAAGACAGGTCTTTTAATTGGCTTGGTTGAGGCTGGTCTTTTTCAGGCTTGTCACTGACGATCTCTGCTTCAATCCCTTTTAAGAGGATTTTCACTCAGCTTCCTGACCCCCCTCCACCCGTCATCTCATTTACCACACCAATTTCCTTAACTTGTCTGGAACTTGCAAAATGTTTAACATCTTGTCTCCAGCATGTACAACCCCGTTTCCAAAACAGTTGGGACGCTGCGTAAAATGCAAATAAAAACAGAATGCAATGATGTACAAAACATTTTTCCCTATATTTAATTGACAATAGTACAAAAACAACATATCAAATGTTGAAAATGAGAAATTTCACTGTTTTTGGAAAAATACATACCCATTTTGAATTTGATGCCAGCAACATGTTTCAAAAAAGTTGGGACGGGCATGTTTACCAATGTGTTGCATCACCTCTTTTAACAATACTCTGTAAACATTTTGGAACTGAGGAGACCAATTGCTGTAGTTTTGAAAGTGAAATGTGTCCCCATACTTGCTTGATATAGGATTTCGGCTGCTTAACAGTTCGGGGTCTCCTTTGTCGTATTTTTGTTTCATAATACAACAAAAGTTTTAAATGGGTGACAGGTCTGGACTGCAGGCAGGCCAGTTTAGCACCCGGACTCTATTACCACAGAACCATGCTGTTGTAATTGTCTTGCTGAAATAAGCAAGGCCTTCCCTGAAAAAGACATCACCTGGATGGCAGCATATGTTGCTCCAAAACCTGTGTATATTGTTCAGCATTAATGGTGCCTTCACATATCATGGTAAGTCACCCATGCCATGTGCATTAATGCATTCCCATACCATCACGGATGCTGGCTTTTGAACTGTGTGCTGATAACAAGCCAGAGGGTCCCTCTCCTCTTTAGTCTGGAGGACGCGGTGTCCATAATTCCCCAAAATAATTTAACATTTTGATTTGTCAGACCACAGGACAGTTTTGCACTTCGCCTCAGTCCATCTTAAATGGGCTTGGGCCCAGAGAAGGCAGCGGTGGTTCTGGATCTTCTTTATATATGGTTTCTTCTTTGTATGGTAGAGTTTTAACATGCATTTGTGGATGCAGTGACGTACTTCGTTCACAGACAATGGTTTTCGGAAATGTTTCTGAGCCCATGCAGTGATTTCCACTACAGAATCGTGTCTGTCTTTAATGCAGTGTTGCCTGAGGGCCTGAAGATCACTGCCATCCAATATTGGTTTTCGGCCTTATCCCTTGCATGCTATTATGTACTGTAGATGATGAGAACCCAACTCTTCGCAATTTTACGTTGAGAATCGTTATTCTTAAATTGTTGCACTATTTGCCCACGCAGTCTTTCACAAAATGATGAACCCCTCCCCATCCTCACTTCTGACAGACCCATCCTCTCCGGAATGATCTTTTAATACCCAATCATCTTACTGACCTGTTGCCAATTGACCTAATTAGTTGTGTGACATTCCACCAGGTTTAATTTTTTAGTATTACACAACTTTTCCCTTTTTTTTTTTGTTGCCCCTGTCAAAAAATTTTTTTTGCACATCATTGCATTCTGTTTTTGTTTACGTTCTACGCAGCGTCCCAACTATTTTTTTTTTTCGCACATCACTGCATTCTGTTTTCATTTACATTCTACGCAGCGTCCCAACCTTTTTGAAAACGGGGTTTTACGATTCTTACCATGTGTAATGGACCGCCTGTGGACCCGTCTGAACAGCTGGAGTTGGACTGAATATCACCAGCATCTAGTCATCATGGGGTTCTCAGGACATGAGCAGAATATTATAACAGATATTGCCATCATGCCTTCTAGACTTGGAGAAGAGCCTGTGTTGCCTGAGGTCTGTGTTTGGCAGAATGGAAGGCCTCGGCTTGTACCGGGGGTGAGAAACGCTCCGCTCGGCTCCCTCAGCCAGCTACACAGTGTCCTCCTCCCCTCCAGCCTCGCTGCGCTACACCCCCACTGCCAAGAGCTCCCTGCTGTACAACCACCTGGTTCTCCGTGGAGGGCATTATCCCACCCACCGACAATCTTCCATAAGTGAGCTGTAGATACTCATCATCCGTCCATGTGGTCCTCTTTACGAGGCTAGAGGACTCCCACTAGGCCTCAGACATCTAAATAGTGATGCTGACAAGCCTCTGGGCTTCACTT
>JACXGI010001613.1:18553-67247 GCA_016801175.1 Esox masquinongy
AATTGTACTCTTAATATGTTTACCCGGTACAGCCAGAAGAGGACTGGTCACCCCTCTGAGCCTGGGTCCTCTCTAGGTTTCTTCCTAAATTTCGGCCTTCTTAGGAAGTTTTTCCTAGCCACTGAAATTCAACACTACTGTTGTTTGCTCCTTGGGGTTTTAAGGCCGGGTGTTTTGTAAAAGCACTTTGTGACAACTGTTGATGTAAAAAGGGCTTTATAAATAAATTTGATTGATTGATTTGACTTCACAGCGGTCGGTGCAGTGTTTGTCAAACCTAGGTCATACACTGTAGTAAGAAAGACATTTTTGAACGGCGAGGGAGGTACTCCCTTACTGTATTTTCTGTTTCAAAAGGAGCGAGATGATTATTGAACAAGCATATACTACGCATGCCAATGTCTGGCCTTTAAATTCATTTGTTGAAGCATTAGCTAGTCTTTATGCCTGTCAAAGTTCTGTCAATACCTTCTGTTGAATTCTGAGATCAGTTGAGACTGTAGTGAAGGTAGTGAAAATCACAGATAATGGATTTGGGTTTCTCTTGTCAAAACATACCAAGATATTGTTATTATGAAACTCTGAATTTCAGTTGATTAAAAACATGTATTACTGGAGGCCAAAGCATCAAATGAACATGGAACACTTATTTACTCATTCAGTGTTGATGTGAACGCTGACCTTTTGGATGGAATATGCCCTAAGAGCCAATCACCAGAAACCACATTTAAAGTCTTCAATCTTGTAAACCCTGACATTCAGAGCAGTTCCGTTTGTCTCATTGATTCGGTAAACATCAAGCACGGCAGCCTCACAAGCAAATTCCCCTCGCAAGCTGCAGTCCCTGCCATGCCATTTCCCAGCTTCTCTTCTGGCTCACATAGATGCAGAATACTAATGATGAGTGGTATTTAACGTTTGCCTAAATCAAACAGTCATCATCCAGGATCCGGTGGTTGGTTTCCAAAGACATGCAGATAGAATATTACTGTCAGTAATTTTGCAGTGCTGTCTGTGAGACGACCACAACACACTAGCCTTATGCCACAATGCACCATGCTTGCTGTCAGTGTTCTGCTGCACAACCCAGCTTCTATAGCAATGTCTGAACACAAAACCCCAGTCTTTGCATTAGCAGGTGTGTAGAAGAGACCAAGTCATGACAATCCCTGTGGTGAGCGGAGGACTGCTTGCAGGAGACCGTAGAGACAGTACATATGTAGATTAGGTTTACTAGGAGCCACGGTAGCTTGATTACTCCGTCCCTGTGTGTCAGTATGTTATAGTAATGAGAGAATTCCCACCCCAGGCTGATGTAATACTTTAAACCTGTGCTGGAAGTCATTCATCAGAAGGCCACAGGGGACTTTATAAAGCTGACAAAGTAATCACACAGAATACAAAGGCAAGCAAAGGCTTCAGTAGGGTTACTTCAAAGGTCCCTCTCCAAATGAATTCCTGCCAGTCGGAGAAACCAATTAGCTCCTACACAGACAGTGAGCGCAATTTTAAAATAAAAGGTGTCTTTTCGTCCCTGCTTAAGGAATACAGTATTTTATTTGAACACAAACGTAAGTGGACGTGTTCCTTAACCCCTGACTCCTTCCTTTAAGATAACCCATCTCCAGTCAGTGGTGTTTAAAACAATATATTAACCACCCAGATGGACTCTTAAAATGCAAGAGAAATTCAATTAAACAGCCCCAGTAAACCTGTGACCTCCAATCCTAAGAACGCTGTGACAGACTGTCCATCCGATAATCCCCCCTCCAAATGACCAGAGTCACTCTTTTAGCTAGCTATATAACTTAACAATGGCTCAGTGGGTTATAGCTAGATTATGGTGTTGTTGACATAAGGGTTGTGGGCTTTTCTGATAGATACAGAACTTTAAGAAGGGGTACAATCTTTGTCTTGTTGTTGCACTGCGTTTCCCTCTTCTCACATTCCAGGTGCTGTAACCTCACTGACGACAATTTGGAACACAGAGACAACTTATCCTTTTGGATGTAGTTACCCTGTTCAGTAAAACAGTTTTGCTGTTGCTACAGGCTATGTAGTTTTGTTTGGTTGACCTGCCTTCAATGTGTTGGGTGGATGTGGGCAGATGACTGTGTTTCTCTGGACCCCTCAGTAGAGAGACAGTGAAGTGAGAGGCATCAATTCTGTCTCCTTCTGAGAGCTGCCTCCTTAACAAGCTCTCTAGTGAGCCTCAGAGCTATCCCACTTCTTCACTGTACATCCGCCAAATACACTGACAGAATCTCAATACACTTCAGACAGTCTCTCTCTCTCTCTCTCTCTCACTCACTCACTCACTCACTCACTCACTCACTCACTCACTCACTCACTCACTCACTCACTCACTCACTCACTCACACACACACACACACTCTGTCCTTTTCTACTCCCCAGTAAGTAGCCTGTCGTCCTCAACAGCCACACCTTTTCCTACAGGGATAGATGATGTCGCTGTTGCAGTGATGTGTTTGACGTTATTAACCAGGATATGTACTACTCAAATGTCCTCGGGGCGCTGTTGCTAAATGTTTACTGTTTTTTCTACATACATAAACGAATAGGATTTACATTAGCTTTTGTTTGGTTACCACCTTGACATTTGTATCCACTGAATTAGCATCTGTCTGTAGCTGAATAAAACAAAATGTTGTGGCCAAACCTGAATTAATAGAGTCTGGCAGCAGGTGGCAAATGTGTATTTAGTGAGGGGACGTGGTCAGTGGAAACTGTCCTCCCTTTGTGCCTGGATCCCTGGAGGCATGAAAAGGACAATGGCTCCTACATAGGTGGTGCTTTGACTAATTGATATAAAAACACATTCCCACATGATGTTCTTTAAGTAGTCAGTCTTCAATTGTGCACTGATTGATATGTAATTGGATATAACTCCAATCTTCCATATAGGCTGATGTAAATCTGAAGTGGTTTTTAATCAGTGTAATATAAGTTTTAGTTGCTGCAATCATTCCTAATTTAGACAAGCTAAAGGAGAATTACATTGGTAATGACTATGGTGTTTTTCTTTTTGTAGTGGCATTGCACACACCTTAAACACATTAAACATGCAACAGATGACAGTGAATTAATGCCGAGGCTGGATGGATGTGACGCCAGCTCGAGCCTAAGTCATACCATGGCTCTAGGACAAATACCAAAGTATTCCATCATGATGCAGCTATTGAACCACATCATTTCCTTTGACATTCACCATCAAGCAATCTATCCTCCTAGCAAAGTATCTGTCCATGTCAGCACAGACTGTGTTTAATTTAATTAAGAAAATGCTCTATTTTCCTCCAGCCATACCAGTGATGCCTTACACCTATTTGCTAATATTGCAATGAAGTTCCCAATCTTGAGAGATCCGATTATTTGTAATTTTTTTTTTTTTGCATTATCATTTCAAATTCATGTTTTTCAAGTGAGCTCCCCTAATATTCCTTGCTTGGTTATGACTGCTGACTATACAAGTTACAGGCTGCTGACTATAGAAGGTAGTGGATGTGAGGTAGTACAGTACCAACTAAAGGCCGCTCAACACTTCAAGCAAACTATGTAAATACAGTGACATTGGATGGTTTTCACACACAGTCCTACATGTTTTGTGTGGCTCTTACTTCGGAAGCGAATGTGTGGACTGCTGTGTGAAATGGGTTGCCCCCTTTAGGGCCATGCAGTCCTGCCCTCAGTACTGCCTGCCCTCAGCCCTCCATCACAGAACCAAAGATGGAGAACAAGCCTGTCCAGCCTTGAGAAACGCTCTCTGGAAAAAGACGTGCCTTTTCATGTCTGAAAGACAGAAAAGAAGCTGCCATTTACACCATTAACATAAACACAGCAAACAATTTGAGGTGTAATCATAATCTTCTCTTATGTCCATGTCACTGTCGAGGAGAGAAGGAAGCAGAGGGAGGGAGGGAGAGAGGGAGAAAGGGGGGGTGAATTATATAGAGCTGAGGATATCTAAGCTGAGCTGGAGATTCCAGTCCTGATATGCTATGCATAAGCCATTTCGGTAAACTGATTCCCATCACATTCAGACAATGTCTTGGTCTTTACTTAGTGAACTGAAATGTAATATATACTCTAAATAGTCATGTCTGCGCATAGTTATTAATGTTCCTTTTGATTTCTGTGTATGTGAAGCTACAGCGGTCAGAGAGAGAATACAGAGGGTTTCTCGTCCTGTTTTAATGTCTAAATCTGTGATATCCACAGACATCCTAGATGCTTTAAATGAATAATGTAGGTAAGTTATTAGATATGACTCAGTCTTTGAATTGAATTGAAGGCTGTTTCCATTCCTTCAGCCGCATACCTTAGCTCTTATAACCAACCAGGTGGTGCTGTTTGTGGTGTTTTATTTTGACCAAATGAAGTAGTGGGCCATTAATACAGATGGAGCATTGATGGGCCAGTTTCTGATGGATAGGAGATCGGATGTATTTAGTTTCAGGGCTAAAGCTTTTTAATTTCAGAGGGATCATTAGCGGAGAACACTCTCTTGCTTGTTGCCCTGGAGAAGAGCAATGGATCGAAGAGATGCAATATAAGGAAAGCCTCTCATCTATCTAGTAGCTGTCGAAACACAGCTCCATATTTTCTGTACATAAAGAATGGCAGCTATTCATGTATTATGTTTGTACTGTCAGATACGTTAAACAGTTCCATGCACATACACAGTTTAGTCTACTGCATGTGCAAACAAAGTTGAATCTTGCTCAACAAATGTGACTGTATAAACGGAGAGAATACCAACCAACTAACTGGATTTTCTGAGAATTTAAGTCTAAGCTGATTTATCCTGGATTTGTCATCGGATCCCACTCCTACGCTTGCAGCAAGGTATGTGGGCTTCAAGTGTCGAAGTGTCTCATTTAGTGCAGTAGTCAATATGTAAAGTAGATGCAGGGTGTGTACACAGAGGTAACTCTGAGCTGGATGTGCCTGGTGGGGTAAACATAGCGTGTGCTACTCTAACCTCCACTCTTTTCACTTCCTATTATACTCTTCTTTAAAACGGGGTTATTCATCGTCAAGTGTTTCTCACCACGTAAGGAAGTGTCTTAGCATGAATAAACAGAGTTTACTTTACTCATTACTTATCCAGGGCCTTTCTGACGTCCCACTCTCCTCCCCGGTAGCAGGGCAATCATTGGTGTAATGGAATCGATTCACACACTGGTGCTTTTTTTCAGGTGTCCCAAGTGCTTTAGTGTAAGCTTTGTGGTACTGAACGTGGGACCACATTTGCGTCCGCTGAAATGCGTAGCACCTCCCAAGTTCTTCATCGTAACACACAGGGTGTTGCATGCTGAACCAAGTCCACCTGAAACCCACCCTTGCCCACAGCGAAGACGTCCATAGTCCGTGGATTAGCATCAGTCGAACCGCTGGCATTGGAGACAGCTTGGTCACACTGGGGCTTGAGATGCTTTCAACTGTTTCAGTGTTTCAGTGATGAAATAGATGATAGAGTTCCCCCTAAATGGGGATATTCCAAGGGAATGCTTGATGTAGATGCACTTTGCTCATTAAAAGGGGTTTAAAGGAATTTCCTTTTCCATCTGCGGTTAAAGTGAATAGGGAATGTAGTGTAAGTTATAAAACCCTGTCTATTTATAGTTACGTGGCAATGGATGGATAGGTAGGTGATTTATGGCAAAGCAGTGCCAGAACCCTAGCATGAGATTTACTACAGTTCCATGTTTCCAATGGTATTTCTCTGGGGACAGCGAGTTTTGCTGCATCAGTCATATTCTATGTAAATGATGGTGAAGAATGTAGGTATTAAGGAGTAGGTATGTGTGCGAGAGTGGTGATCCATAATGGTAAAGAACCTCCGGGCCACTGTATATCAGAGAGAGATTAAGAGAGGGAGAGGTGGTGAGGGAGAGAGAGAGGCTTTTGCTCATAAGGAAAGCCGTTCCCCCACTTAGCACTAGCGGGCTGTTATGAGTTTGAGCAATTGGATTTATGCACTAACTGGACAAAAAAGAGTTCATATAAAGGCAAAATATGAATATGCTAGGGGTGTGATTCTACTCAGTGAGGGAGATCATGTCAATGAAATATTGTCATCATAACATTTGAGTAGTTTACAGTAGAACACATTATGCGTAACTGATGGTGAATAGTGCAATGAATTTAGATGTCAAAACACCAGTCTCAATGACTACAGTGAAGAGGAAACTCTGGGATGCTGGCCTTCTAGGCAGAGTTCTTCCTCTGTCCAGTGTCTGTGTTCTTTTGCCCATCTTAATCTTTTCTTTTTATTGGCAAGTCTGAGATATGTTTTTTTCTTTGCAACACTGCCAGTGTTTTGTAGGTATATTTAAGCTGCAAGTTGAGGACTTGTGAGGCGTCTGTTTCTCAAACTAGACACTAATGTATTTGTCCTCTTGCTCAGTTGTGCATCGGGGCCTCCCACACTTCTTTCTATTCTGGTTAGAGCCAGTTTGTGCTGTTTTGTGACAGGAGTAGTACACAACATTGTACGAGATCTTCAGTTTCTTGGCAGTTTCTCACATGGAATAGCCTTCATTTCTCAGAACAAGAAAAGACCGATGAGTTTCAGAAGAAAGTTCTTTGTTTCTGACCATTTTGAGCTTGTAATCAAAACCACAAATGCTGATACTCAACTAGTCTAAAGAAGGCCAGTTTTTTGCTGCTTTAATCAGCACAACAGTTTTCAGCTGTGCTAACATAATTGCAAAAGGATTTTCCAATGATCAATTTGCCTTTTAAAATGATTAACTTGGATTAGCAAACACAATGTGCCATTGGAACACAGGACTGATGGTTGCTGATAATGGGCCTCTGTATGCCTATGTAGATATTACATATTAAAAATCAGCTGTTTCCAGCTACAAAAGTCATTTACAACATTAACAATGTCTACACTATGTTTCTGGTCAATTTGATGTTATTTTAATGGAGAAAAAAGTTGATTTTTTTGTGACCCCAAACTTTTGAACGGTAGTGTGTTATTTATTTTTACGCATAATTGAAACATGTCTAATTATTTCTTGAGAAACTGTTAGCTACATTTGATAAACATAGATCACTAACATAATAGAAAATAGCAAACCAATGAATGGAAATAGCTCATCCCTAACGTCCATGAAAATGTTTTCTATTAAAATTTTTGAACAAATTCCTTAATTATGGACTACACCCTACTAATACTCACAATAAAATCTACATTAGTTTTAAACAGGGAACACTATTTCCCAACACTTCCCTGCTGCTAAACCTTCTTAAGGTTGTATCTGTTGTAACTCGTCAAGGTTAAACTACCTGGGTTAGCGCCAGTTGATTATGCATCTGATGGAATCTGATTTCAAAGCAACCAATCATTGTTCCTATGTTACATAGTGCATGATCAGAACATTAACACACAGTGCGAAAATGATGGGAACAACAATAAAGCTCATTACATTGAGGTAATGACTGGGGGCACTGGTAACACTATTAGAATAAAACGTGATAATAAAACGTGATTCTTTGTCATACTGTAGAGACGGCATGGAGTTCTAAGAATGTTGATACACAGGAGGGTTTCTATAAAACAAAAAGATTTGAATCTGCAAACATCACAGGCAAAACTTACAAGCAAAATTCATAAACTGTGGAGGTTTTAACAATAAGATTATCCCTTAAACACATTAAAACAGAGGTTTTTGGACATGCACAACAGTGGAGGGTTTTCCATTGAAATGAGAAGGCATTAGGAGAAAATAACCGATACACGAAAATTACTGTGTATGTTGGATCTTGGATTCATTCTTCACAGTACAGGATATTTTTGGGCAAAAACCTGGTGGTCTCTGTGAGCAAGGAAATTAGATTATTCATCATACAGTAGTATTGTAATTGTTCCCTTTTCCTTGAGGAATACCAGTATTGTCATGCCATTATAAAGTTCATACACATCCATATAAAGTTGATGCCAAATTTTACTCTATTAGGTTGTCTCAGTTATTATTCAAATGTGTTTTTTAGTCATTCTAAGTGCAAGCGTTATCCTGGAATGTAAGATTATTCCATGTGCCTCATTGCTGCCTATATCTAGTTAAATGTTGAAGTGAAATGTTAAATGTGAGGTTTATCAGATGTCTTTTTATAAATCAATGTCCCAGACCATTAGTTATGTAGTTCCAGTTATCTTCCTCAATGCTTTTATTTTGGTTGGGATAAGATAACTAATATTGTATTACTGTAAATGTATTACTTCCCAATGTTTAGAAATGTTTTGATTACTATATGTTGATTTTAAGCATGTTTTTATTTTTCAGTCCGTATTTCAATCCAGGCTGTATATTTAAGATAAATATTTGACAGACCGTGAAACCATTTGCTACTTATAATTATTTACCATCTTTAGGCTAATTAAGTCTTTGTTTTTTCATCAAATAATTGTCAGCCTCAACTATATTTTTTGTAATATAACTTGCATAATAGTGGACATATGGACAGTTTTTCCCTTCTCCCATCCTGGCTCTCTAGCTTCTTTAGAGTTACCATTAGCCCTTTAGGGGTTTCTCTGACCACAAATCTTATTACCTGGTTTGTAAGTTTCAGTTGACATCCTGCTCCTGGCAGAGTCGCAGTTATGCAGTATTCTTTACATTTTTTTAGAATGGATTTTTAATTTCTGAAAACAATTGTTATACCAAAGGGGATGAATGAAACGATTTCAAACATTAACATTACATAATACTTGTATTGATCAGTGGACTAAATGCCAATTAAGTCCATTGTAGTTTGTAACACTATACAATGTGCAAAATTTACTGGGGAGTAAATATTTATGCAATCCACTTTTTTTGAATATGCTAATTTTTAACACACAAAATATATATTGTTAAATATGTGATCAGTCGTTTCCTCAAATGACCGCTAACTTTCTTATACATGAGTCAGGACACAGGCCTGGCTCTGGGAAAGTCACTGAAAGGCTTCATTGCCAAAATACTGAATTATCCCTTTAAAGCTTTCTTCAATCAAGGGCAAAAATCCTTAGCATTACTGAGGTGTAGCCCTTAGGGAAAATATAATTTCTGAGATTGCTCTATTGCCATCTTCCAGAAATCATTTGATATTAGCAAATATAGTCAAAGCAAACAGTTTTACCAAAAGCTTAATATCCACAGCTTTTTTATGACTTGGGCCTCTACATAATATAGCTATCAAAAGTACTCACCAGATTTAGTATATCTATATTAATTTTAATGTGAAAAGCCTATATGTATGTCTATTCTGCAAAATATCAAATGTGACATCACTGCTATATTAGGCCTTTATTAGACTAATGATTTTTCCATTATGCTCCTAATAATAATGGTTGCTCCTAATTATACAACCAGGTCTCGTTGCGACAGCTGACTCAACAGTCAAATTGAAGGTGGATGAATGAAAAGAAGCTCATTTTCTGATACAGCCTAATATGGTGCCCCATTTACTCCCTGACATTGAGGGAGAGCACGGACTTAATCGCTTTATAGTAATGAGAAGTTATTTGAATTAAACATTTACTGTCACAGGAACATATTTCATTTTCCTGCTAACGTGTATTTAAGGTGTGTCTTTACCAAGAAATGGGGAAAAAATTGTTTTCCATGAAAGGAGCAGACATCTTAAGGCAGCAAGAGCTTGCAGCAGAGATAAACATATGGAATTTTCCGCTGCACCGCACCTCTCTCTCATTTAAATGCAAAGCTCTCTGCAAAGTGATTTAATGTACATCCCATGTCAATACTAATGGATGGCGGTCACATTTTATTTTCACTGATGTGGAAAAATTAAATAAAAAATAGTTCAAAAGATTTCATGTTGACTGTGACAAGCGTTTAGACATATTCTTTCAGGACCAGAGTGCCAACTGCTGCAGGTTGATAGGACTAAGACTGGGAAATTCTGCTCTGCAGATGTGTCCTCACAGAACAATTCAACAAACAGATCAGATTAAAAGTGTTATAACTAAAGTAAATATATTTCTCATTTAGGCTCAGCTGTTTAACTGTTTATATGTTTTCTGATTGAGATAGAGTTTTCAGGTACTGGGGAAATCAAAGGTTTGAGTACATTTAACTAGGTATAAATCTGCTAGGAAATCTGCTTAAGGATAATACATTTCTTGACAAGAAGGATGACTCAGGTCTGATTCTACATCCCGCTATGGATATATGGATATACAGGTCTAGACAATGCAAATTAGGAAAAATACACTAAAAATACGAACATGGAGAGAGAAAATTGTGTATTGCATAATGAATCTGAATGGAACTTAATGGGTTTCACACAGGAATCACACAGATCCCTTTATTCCGTTTCTGTTAAGTCTGGTATCCTGAAGTTATATAACCCACTTCTCTCACTGAAATGTTGTCAGCTAAAGACAGTAAATGTTGGATGAAATAGAGCACATGTATCATTTAATTCAGTGAACTTTACCACCATGGAACCCAGCGACCTCAACATTTTTGACCTGCAGTAGCACTAGGTCAACCGTACCTCTCAGGAATTACGTTCGCATGGAACTATTTTGTAAACTGCAACTACGTTCGCTATCAACATATCCCCAGTGCTATTGGTCCTTAATGACTCGCTATTAATTTTCTCCTTAACGGTTTGCTATTATATTGTTTTTTAACATAATCAATTCAAAATGAAAAATGCCTCATTACAAATTACATTTGCTGTTAATGGTTAAGGTTAAATTAGGGGTTAAGTTTAGGCATCACAGTAATGGGGTCAGGCTTAGTATTAGGGTTAGGTTACGGTTAGGGTTAGGATGAAGGGTAAGGAAAAGGTTACACAGACAGAAAAACATCTCTCTAAAAAACACAATTCCCCAATAAAAAAACATCTCACCTCTCAAAAGAATTGAGCTTGCTACCATCGGACTGAAAGTCAGTTGCGCCCACCATCCCTGACCACAACGGCCATACTATTTGATGATGAATTCATTCATAAATGCCCCTATCGGGCGGTTTCCAATGATCGTAATCGTGAGGTAAACCGCACTTCTCATATGTTAACAATGATCGTAATCGTGAGTCATTAAAGATCAAAAGCACTGATATTGAACATAATAGCACTGCTGTTCATTCGAAACGTAACCGCGTTTTCTAAAATAGTTACATATGCACGTAATTCCTGCGATGATGCTTTGCAGTAGGTGCAGCGTGTAAACAAATAGTTTGGATTCCGAAATACGGTGAAATGCACAACAGACTGAGGCATTACATACAATGGTAGTTAGAACTGTATGCAATTTAGTTAATGTTGAACCTGCCCTGATCCATCTGTGCAGGCACTTTTCTGCCAATGGACACTAGGAAATCCCTTAACGTCTCACTGTAAGGGCATATTATACAGTTGTAGTCCGGTATTCTTGTGATTCATTGCAACACAGAATATCTGCCAGCTTGTTACTAGCTCAGAATACATAAATTTGGTGTGCGTTAACCCAAAAGCATGATAACTTCCACAAGGGAAAGGAACACCAACCCCATCTGAAGCCTGAGCCCGGTGGCTAAAATACAGTGAACTCCCAAAGTATTTAGACAGTGATTTTTTTTTTTTTAATCCCTGTATTCTAGCACTTTGAAATCATACAATAAATGTGTTAAATGTCAGTGTCACAGTGCGGAGTAGGCAGGACACAAGGCACAGAGCGATGATTCAAATACATTCCTTTAATCCTTCTTTACAGGAACAAAAAAGAACCAACAGCAACCAACTGACAAAATGCATTAGGTATAAACAATGAACCACACCGAATGTGGGTTAACTGAAACCTAAAGTAGGCTCCCCAATTAGAGGCAACTGCAAGAGGCTCCGGCCCCGGAGCAGGACGGGGCACTGGAGTGGGTGGAGGCGCCAGGGGAGCTGGAGGAGGACGGGGCGCCAGAGCAGGAGGAGGCTCCGCCCCCAAAGCAGGACGTACTGGGCTGGAGACCGTCGCTGAGACCAGCGGGCATCCGGGGGGCCTGGCTGGTGTTTGCCTCCTCGCCTGCCGTCTCATCCAGCTCCCTAATTAGAGGCAGGTGGAGGCTCCACCCCTGGAGCAGAGGGAGAAGGTTCCACCCCCGAAGCAAGACAGGGCGCCGGAGTGGCTGGAGGTTCCAGGGCGTGAGGAGGCTCCGCCCCCAAAGCAGGACATACTGGGCTGGAGACCGGCCCTGAGATCAGCGGGCATGACCGGGAGGCCTCGTTGGTGTTTTCCTCCTTGTCTGCCGTCTCGTCCAGGTACCAGGGCCTCCCTCCACACTTGTCATCCGACGCTCAAAGTCCCCCTCATCCTCTTTCATGGTCACAGGGGCTCCTTGAGTGGAGGGCCTCAGCACCAGCCACTCCCTCCACCACCTGGCTTGCTCCTCCAGAGGCCAGTTGAAGAACCCCTCTGGCGATCACCGATCCTCCGTGGTTGGGAGCCGAAGTGACCCTCCGCCCTCCTCCCTCTGGTTCCCACTCTGCAGGGGCTCGGTCAAGATTCCCCAAGATTTGGGAGACGGAAGCACTTCGTCGTCATCCTCCGAAGCCTCGTGTGTTCCCACAGCCGCAGGAGCTCTTCCCCGAACACATGCGGCAGCAGGGACCCTACTCCCCGCCTCTCCAGCGGCCCCCATAGCCCCCCCCCCAAAAAAAACCCTATGGGGAGTCTTCTGGGCTCCTTGCTGGGCCTGCCCGCTGCTAGACCATGGAGGTACTCCTCCTCAGAGACCAAATCCTTACCTCTGAGGAGTTCCTCCATGGTCCAGCTCTGCTGCGTCCTTGGGTGGTGGTTCATTCTGTCACGGTGCGGAGTAGGCAGGACACAAGGCGCGGAGCAATGATTCCAATACATTCCTGTAATCCTACTTTACAGAAACGAAATAAAAGAACCAAAAGCAACTAACTGACAAAAATGCACTAGGCATAAACAATGAACCACACCAAGGCCAAGTCCACACGTACACGGATATTTTTTAAAACAGGTTTTTTTTCTTAAAACAAAATCTCATCCATACAAGCATGGTTTTAAAAATCTCTTCCCACATGAAAAGGCAAAAACACGTTTTCAAGCACTGTCAAGAATATGCAAAACCAACAGGTGACGATATTACCCTAACCTTAAAACCATGTTGGCCAATCGGAAGCCTGAAAAAAAAAAGTTATTGCCGGTTCCGGTAGACTAACAACAATGGCGCGAGTGTTGGATGTACCAGCGACCTCCGTAGCGCATTCTAATGTCTCTGTTCCTCAATATAATGGGAGAGTAACTGTACATTTGTGTAAACATGTAAAAAGTCATGTTAGCAAGATTAAAACCAGCATTATTTTGGCTACATCCACCAATGCACAAAATCACCTCATGTAAACAAATGAGATAACGGTGCACACTCTGACGTTACAAGCCAAAAACTCTGTTTTCCCTGTCTACACGTCAACACTGAAAACTGAATTCTTGAATATCTTCACCCTGGAAGGAGTTTTTCAAAAGGTCTGTTTTCAGTGACATAAAACGCAGTTTGTGTGTGGACGAAAGGCCAAAACGCATAGGAAAAAAAAAAAACCTGTTTTAAAATCACCCGTGTACGTGTGGACTAGGCCTAAGTGTGGGTTTATTGGACCTAAGTACCTAAGTAGGCTCCCCAATTAGAGGCCACGCAGTGCAGCTGCCTCTAATTGGGAAGCACCAAAATGGCAGCGCAGAGGTGCCTAGAGGCACCTCTGCTGTCAGGCCCTGGCTGTGGCACCCAGGCGCATAGAGATGCCTAGAGGCACCCCAGTCAGGACCTGATAGTCCGTAATGATACTTTATTTTAAGGGTATTTACATTCAGTTTGGGTGAACCATTTAGAAATTACAGCATTGTAATTTTGTATATTGCCAGGTCCAGTGGCAGCCATACATGCCCAAATGTATTTCACAGATGAGGTGGTATATAATTTAGATTTATTTCTTCATGCTTTCCCCTTGCCATTACTCTGGTACATGGTAGTCTTTGTCTTATCTTTCCACAATACTTTTTCTGGAACTTTCTATACGGAAATAATGTATGCGTCTGATTGATTTATTCATATTTATCTGCGCAGTGATGGCCAGCTTGACCTACATTGACACTTCTTTAGTCCTTATATTGTTTAGACACCAGCAAGACTCAATACAAAGCCTAGAATCAAGACTAGATATTGTTAGGGCTTGTGCATACACTACCACTGCAAACAAACACACCATTCTAATGAAAATAGAATTGTCTACATACTTTTTGCATGCAAAAATATAAGTGCATGTTATAGGTAGTGCACTGCCAAAATGAATATTCTTTTTAATGGACTCTCTTCATTCTTATTGCTTTAATCAGCTTTACCAAACTTTAATCAAAAGTAACAGTGAACAAAACTGTCAGCAAAGTAGTCCTATTTCTAGAACAATCCATAGGAATCAAAATCCCAACATCGGTAAACAATGGTTGCATTTGTATGGTTGTTTAACTCAACAGCATTCAACTGCATCATACTTGTAGTACTGTATGTATCGCAGAGAACATTAGAGACTATCTTTGAATGCAAATAAAATAACAACATGTAAGTCTTGGATTCCAACTGCTTGGATTAGAAGCATGAGTGAACAAAAGTGTGATACAAAATGTTGGCAGTGGGCTAGCATCAAATAAATAAATTTCCAGTGGTATATAATCTGTAGAACTGGTCCTAATTCATTTTGGAAAATGAAAGACATGAAATTAGAAGATGTAACACAATAAAAAAAGAATGTCTGCAAACTGAGAGAATATGAATTGTGATATGGAATATAAACCAAAGAAAGGGTAGCACTTTTTTGAGAATGAAGGAAGAAGAGAGGATGCATAACACATCCCAACGCAACAGTGGAGCTGTGGTTATAATAGGCTTCAGCGGAGAGGTTGAATTAGGATGATTAATGTGGACCTGTCCCGGCTACACAGTGCTCGATTAGGAGACATTCCTGCTAAACAGAGAGAACAGATGGAGCTTCTGCACTGTTTTCTGTTCTCCTCTGCCACAGAAACATCAAGATGACATGGGGCTTTAGTGAATGGAAAGAGAATAATCTGAGACTCTGAACTTTTGCTGTCAAATCAAAATAAAAATGGCAAATACATTTGCAGCTAAATGATAAATCATAAGACAATCAGATTGAGTGGCCCATCAGTTTCATATTAGCTACAGTAGATGAGAGGCAGTTCTTATCATTGTATGGAAAAACATTTATGGTAACATCACTGCCAAAACAAAAGAAGAATAATTGCCAGATTTGGTAATATAACATGGCACTGTACTTTGTAACACAAATTAAACACAAAATAAAATGTCAAATTACCAGGTTTGAAAATATAATTATTGATAACGATATTCTATGATGATAACATTCCAGTCAGAATAGCAGGTGCACTGTTGATTATATCAAAACAAATGTATATATCTTTTTATTATCCTCATAATATTTTTGGGGGTTTAGGAGGAAGGGAGAATAGGATTTTTAATGTGAATACATTTTTGTTCCTATAAAATCTTCACTGGTATAGTAAGATAACTGTGTGTGAGTGTGATATAGAGAGGGAAAGTGACATAAGTATTGCCTCTGAGACAGGAAATAGGAAAATGACCTTTCCACATGGTTTAGTCCCAAGATTCAAGCAGATGAATGTCATTAAAAAAACTGTGATAATTTCTCTCAGCTTGTCTATCATCCTTACGTGCCTACTCCTCGTGTCGTAAAAATGAAATCATTAACCTCTAGCACTGTAAAAGTTTTCTGAGGGAAAATAACTTTCGTATGCTACGATGAAGTAAGATCTAATTTCACTCTTTAATATCGTCCTTGTCCAAAACTCTACCTCTGACCACTCTTCTACAAAGACGACAAATGTCTTACTCTCTGTGTGATCCTGCGTTGGGCATGCAGAGGCAGTGCTCAGTTTCATAACTTGTTAAGCAGCGTGCCTGTATATTTATGATTGGGGTAAATTATTTTAGCAGTGAATTCAATTTGCACACAAACAGATCTTAGCAACAGTGCAAATTGCCTGTGTTTTTCACTGGCAACCCCAGGATGCCAGTTTGTTGTAGTTGCGAGAGTAAATAAATAACGCTCGTACTACAGAACATTTTCAACTTCCTCTTGACAAGTCAGCTGAGCCAACTGCCTTCTTCGAAACAACTGTTTCTGGTTCAAGTGCAACACAGTTTTTGGAAAGGAAATTCCATAGACATTAGGAGACATTAAAGAGTGGACCCGTATTTTAATACCTGTGGTGTGTGAAGACTCAATCAGTATTACACTTTGCTTTGTCCTACCTTTATTGAATAGAGTGGGTGATTTATGGTACCATTTTATCTGCTGAATGCACTCCCCAAGCACTCGGGGTTGCAAAAGAGCTACAAAAATTACATTCAAGGACATGGTTGGCAACAGGTAATGATAATTGTTTAGCTAGGAGTTACAACATCAGTTAATGGCAATATCCATCTAGAACATCACAACCTAGGGCCTTTGGAAACTATTCAGACCCCTTCACTTTCTCCAAATTGCATACTACACACTACGTACTACAAGTACTTACTTTGTGGGTGATGGTGAAGTACGTACTGTTTAGTTTATAGTACATAAGCTAGTATGCCAGTATTGGGACCAATTGGAGCATACTACCTTTTCATAAAATTACGTCTAGACATTTGATCATTTTGTCGCGCATTAGCATCACATCAAGTTTGAATATTTAGCTAGCCACCATTAACCATTTTGTTGAACTGACTAACGTTTCTTATGAAGTTTACTTCCACCACAAATAGCATCTATGAACTGTATGGCTTTTGCCATTGGGCCGTTTTAATAGCTTACAACCCAGTAATACTAGTATCTTACTACTTGGAATAGTCATAGGAATTGAGCAATTGCTAGCGAGACTGATGATTAACTTTACACTGCCAAAAAATATTTAATTTCATGGCTAAATAACGTTAGTTTTTCTTTCATACGTGAATGACATTGATGACGATAACTGAATTTTTCGTCAAGTGAAAAGACCAGAGAATCGTAGAAACCTTTCCTACTGCGCAAAGGGTTGTGGTAAAAAGCATGCATGGATGCATACTTCGAAAATCCACCAGAAAAAGTAGACCATCTGGGAATTTTTGGCATACTATTTTCAGCGTAGGCCCTACTATGGTCTGAGGCATTATCTTCTCGCTTACTATTCTGACATACTATATAGTATGCAAGTGTGTGATTTGAGATTCAGCCATAGACTAAATTTAGAATTAATAAAAAACAATTGCCATCAATCAACTAACAATACACCTGCCACGTTCTGGCATGGTGGCCTGCTATGCCAGTGAATCCAATGCCCTCTCTCCCGAATTTCATCACAGACTCCTGTTTTCTTTGATTATTGCACTCACCTGATTACCTTGTCATGGACCCTATTTAAGTTCCTTGTCGCTCCCCAAAGTTCCTTGTCGGTTTTTGTTTCTGTTTCTACACCTTATGTAACATTGGTCTGTTTTGTTTCTTGTCTGGGTTTTAGTTTGATTAAGTCTTTGTTCTTTTGACTAAAAGTCCTCCGTCCTCCCAGTGCATGTGTCCTGCCTCTTCATGTATGCAATGTTACAACCCCAAAAAGACAACGTGAAAACATGTTTTTTGATGTGCCAATTTATTTCGAACAAAAAACTGAAATCTCATTTACATAAATATTCAGACCCTTTATTAATAGAAAGAATTGCTATTTTTGATCTTGGGGCCTTTCTTTGAATTATCTAGCCTAATCCTGGACTGTGGAGACAACTGGGAAGGTCATTGTGTATTGATATAGGTCTCCGTATGTTCTGAAAAAATTGTGCCAGATCCTCTCAAGCTCTGTCAGGTTGACTGGGGAGGTACTGTGAACTGCAGTCTTCAGGTCTCCCCACAGATGTTCAATGGGGTTGAAGTCCGGGATTTGGCTGGGCCACTCAAGGACTTTCACATGCTTTTCATGAACCCAGTCCAGTGTTCTTTGGCTGTGTGCTTTGGGTCATTGTTGTGCTGAAAGATAAATATTTGCCCAGTTCTGAAGTACTGTTCGCTCATGATCAGGTTTTATTCACGGACCGTATGCATGCTATTAGTCAGATGATGAGCAGTAAATCGTGCTTTGTGTTTCTGCCAGTCAAAGCACTTTGCATTCAGGCCTAAAGGTTTGATTTTGGTTTCATCAGGCCAGATCATCTTTTTCCACATGCTTTTAGAGACCTTTAAGGGCTGTTTGGCCCAGGTAGCAAGTCATATGCCTATTACTAAGGAGTGGCTTCCATGTAGCCACTACAATAAAGGCCAGATTGAAGAAGTGTGGCAGAGATGGTTGTCCTTCTGGCAGGTTCTCCTGTCTCTACAGAGAAACTCTGAAGCTTCGTTAGAGCCCTTCTTGCCTGGTTACTTAGTTTGGCTGGATGACCTGCTCTAGGAAGAGTCTTGGTGGTACCAAACTTCTTGCATTATAAAGCACACTGAGGTCCTGGGGACTTTTAATGTTTTAGCAATTTTTGTTATAACCTTACACCGTCTGGGACCTCAAAGATAGGTGTGAGCCTTTCAAATTAATGTCCAGTTAATTACATTTGCCACAGGTGGATTCCAAGTCCTAGAGACATCTTAAGGATGATCATAGGATGCATCTTGCAGGGTCTGGATACTTATGTTCATGAGATATGTCAGTATCATTTTCAAAACATTAGCACATATTTCTAAGAACGTGTTTTTGCTTTGTCATTATAGGGTATCGAATGCATATTGCAGGAAAAAATATGAAATTAAATATAAATTAAGTTCATAACATAACAAAATGTGGAGAATGCGAAGGAGTCTGGATACTTCCAGAAAGATGCTGTATCTTGGGTTCACAGCACAACAAAATGTGGAGAATTTGAAGGAGGATGAATACTTTCTGAAGGCACTGTTTGACCTGACCTACTTAAATAGTGTGTGTACCTCTACTATAAACAACACCGGAAGACCAGTTTGCAGGAGTATTAATGCCCGGTAGATTTCTATGCCCTGTACATTTCTGGCATCCAGAGGGGTCAAGTGTCTTGGGTATGTATAAATCATTTTGTAAACCTTTTTGAGGGTCCTGTACTTCTGGTCTATATTTTTTGGGCTTTGTCTGTCTGATGCTGGTCTTAGTACTACCCCAATGCAAAAACAATGTGGCTTTGGTTTACTTTAGCAATGTTGATGCCAAAAGGCCAGGATGTTGCTTAAGGGAACTGTGAACCCTACCTAGAAAACAATATTCAGCTATTGTAGTAACTGAAGGGAATTATAGTATAGGTATCTCTTGTAACCCACAGAAATATGGCAACACCAGGTGTCATGCTCATACTGCGCCCACTACCTTTTTTGGCACCCTGGGAAAAGATTAGCAACAAATACGACAAAATTGCCATTGTTGTTAATCGGTTTGATCTTACATTTAAAATTTAAATGTGTATAGCCCCTAATTGAGGTGAAGTAGATTTGTTATCAATATTTTTTTCCACTTAATTATTATGTTAATTATGTAATTATTATAAACACCCCTACATTTTGTACTTTTTGCACACTCCCTTTGCCAAGATAACAGCACTGATCGTGCCAGGGCAATTGTTACTAGTCATCCATGCAGGATTTCTCCAGATCCTCTAGAGTCCTTGGTCCTTGCTTGTGGACACTTGCCTTCAGGTCACCCCATACTGTAGGTTAACTTAACTCAAAATAAAAAAACAAACACAATAATGCTGTAATGTTAGTAGGAGGAATAAATGCTGTTTAACTACAGCTGCGAAGCAGGTGCATAAAGTAGCAGCATACAGTGTGCATACGTGATGATTAGGGGAATCAGAAAGGGGGAGAGAGAGGAGAGAGAGCATACCTGGTAAATACACATATCGCTTGATGTTTGTCATCTCTTCTGACCATAAAGAAGCTTCAATTTTGCTGTCTAGCTAATCCTAGTGTTAGCATTTGAGAATACAAAACTTTTAATTACGCCAAGTCATTAAATGACAAGCCTACATGTTTGGTGCTATAGCATGTCCTTCTCATTTTAACATTTAGTTCTGTCATTTTTAATTCCACCTTAAATAAATTAACTAGATCCTAATAACTTGCCACATTGAGGCTACAGCATGAAATTGCCGTTTTGACGACATTGTGATTGGACAACGATGACAACAACAACCTACACAACTTACCTTGTAAATGAAAAGCCGAGTCAAGTAAAGGATTATCTAGAGTTTACATGAAAATGTCAAGGCTGTCCACAGTATCATTCCAACCCTTTTCAGTTATCCCAGCAAACATGAAATGATTACCTTAGAACATTCAATTTCCCAATGTGCAATTTCTATGGCTAACTATTCCGAGTAAAATGTGCCAATGTAGTTATTATACAGTCATCAGTTTAACCCTACCTGACCAGGATATGAATTCTGCTGTTCATGACAACAGATCATCTATGGAAACACTGGGTGCACTTCAATACTCTGCAAAGTCATCTCCTCCTGCCTTCCAACCAAACTGATTTTATAGTAAAATGTAGATACCTACCAGGGATTAGACCTGAAAGGAGACAAGGAGAAGCAACCACTTCAGACTTCTGACATGCATCTACGCTTCAGGATCAGAGACATTCCCTTCTTTTATTATCTAAACAACGTCAGTCCGATCACAACATAGGAATGGGGCCATCGGAGTGTTGAAGAAAAGACAGACAACAGTTCAGTGATTGAACTAGCCTCATGGGACCTCTGTAAACTCAGCTGACACTGAAGACAGATTTACTTTACAGACCACTGGGCTGGCCATGGAGCCACGGCCCGTCTGCAGTCCATTATAACCCTACTACAGTGTTTGAAAAGCACATAGCCAGAAGTGGAGAAAGAGATTCTGCACTAACTCTGATTTCAAATGATTATCATTATTGCCACAACCTTGCACATCTGCACAAACATGCCGGCAAATGTGGGATGAGGAATTTGAGTGTGCACTTTTTATTCAGGTGTAGCGGCACCACTTTTGATTCAGTTTAATGGACGATGTCAACCTGAAGCGTTAGTGGCAAACTTCCAGTTGTTAGTCGGATTTGCCTCATGATTTGTAAAATTTTGTTTGTTAACTGGTGAAACATAGCGTAACTGCAGTTTTTAAATCAAGGAGACTTCCATGAATGCTTAGTGTATTATGAATGCTTACAATGTATTTTTTACTCTGCGTTCCACTGAGTACATTTCCCAAGAACCACACGACTATTTGTCTGATTTGTCAAGCACTGTTTTGACTCCCTGATTATGATTGGACACTCCCTAAATATGATTGGATGAGTAAGATTGTCCTTCATGATTGTTCATCCCCTTGGACTTTTACACGTTATTGTGTTACAGCGTGAAATCAAACTAGATTTAATCAGGTTTTTTGCCACACATCAATACAAAAAGTCTATAATACCAAAGTGGAAAATAAAATATGCAAATTGTTCTACATCCCCGTTTACAAAAAAGTTGTGTAAAATGTAAATACAGAATGCAATGATGCGCAAATCATTGAAATGCTATATTTAAATAGAAAATAGCACAAAGACAACATATCAAATGTTGAAACTGAGACAGTTTATAGTTTTTGAAAAATATATGCCCACTTTGAATTTGATGCCTGCAACATGTTACAAAAAAGTTGGGACAGAGGCAACAAAAGACTGGAAAAATCATGTAATGCTAAAAAACTTAACCTGTTTTTAACCTTAACTATTTAGGTCAATTCGCAACAGGTCAGTAATATGATTGGGTATTAAAAGATCATTCCAGAAAGGATGGGTCTGTCAGAAGTGAGGATGTGGAGGTGTTCACCACTCTGAAAGGCTGTGTGGGTAAATAGTGCAACAATATAAGAATAACATTTCTGACTGTCTGCAAAGAGTTTGGGGATCTCATCATCTACTGTACATTATATGATTAAAAGATTCAGAGAATCCGGAGAAATCGCTGTATGCAAGGGACAAGGCCGAAAACCAATATTGGATTGCCATGATCTTCGGGCCTTCAGATGGCAGATTAGTTTGTCAGATTAGTTTAAAATGGTGCTATTGACCAATAAACATTAATGTGTGCATAATCCGGCACAAACATACATGTACATTATTCAAGGATATTGGTATTGTTACACACTTTGGCACGTATCAAAAACCTTTGAGACTCTGGACACGTCCCAGAGTTGAGCAAGTGATTGATCAGTTAAATAGAAGAGTCTGATTTTGATGCCCCCCACCCGGGCCAATTCAGCGTCATTTTGGAAATGCCAGATCTCTATGGCAAATCACATACTTTACCCATATTTAGTCAAAATCATGCCAGTAGTTCCTCTCACTTTCGAGTTTCTAAAGTGTTTGCCACATGTGCCGTAGTTCCTTCCAGAATGTAGCTCCAAATGCAAACACTCATGTTTGGAGATGTGTCTATCTTCTGCTCTGTTCCCTTTCTGCTGTCTGATGTGCTATTTTTGTGCTTTCATAATTCTAGCGACGGGAGCACCAAGTAATTACTGCTGTTTCAGAGCTTTTGGACCAACACTGCAATAACAGCACGACTCGCTGCTAGAACACTAGCCAGCTGGCCTCTCAGGCACTCCGAGGAAAAACGCCAGTGGCACTTTCTATCATCATTCTGCCTGTCTCTACCCGTCTCTACCCCTATTCTGAATCACAATAAAAAGCTGCTGTATTACAGTCCTGCCTTAACATCACTTCTCCCCTGTTCTCCTCACTGTTCTGAAAATGCTAAAACACCAAACATATTATGGTGACCCCTCCCTACAGATGAGGTGAACTGGGATTTACACACCCACGCATCACTTCACAATGACATGATGTATGCTGTTTGTTTCTCAGTCTGAAGATAAAGCACCATGCTTTTTAGGAACTTTCTTTTGATGTGCAAGTCAGCTATTGATTTCTTTAACAACGCAAATTTCCAGTGGGTGTTGTCTCTTCCATTGAAACACTAGAGGACTTCAGGTAAAAATAGAACTTGCCACTCTTAAAGGGTTTCAGGGGCCGAGAGGAGGTATGTCTTCAAACACTGGAATTTACATAAATAACAATCAATTCTACAAGAGCATTATTCAAAACAACATCCATATGCAGTCATTTCAACCAGGCCCTAAAGTAGAGCACTCTGAAGTTACTGGACATCATTTAGGATGCAGACTTTCTTTAGGTTGTGCCTGTATCTCTTTGATTGTGTTTGAGTGTCTCTCGCTGACTTCCCTGGCATGGCTGGCCTCTATGGCGCACAGCCTAGAGGAAATTAGCAGAGATTGTCCCACATTTATCTCTTCCACTGGTGTGTCTACACCCGTCTTCCAACACAGACACACACACACACACACACACACACTCCTCTTTAACGCAGTGCAGAGGAGAGGACAGCCTGGCCCAGGACAAGGCATGCGTGCTGTGACTTATCAGACTGTGTAACCAGGCTTGGCACTGACTGTACAGCGAAGAGAGCATTACTGCTACAACCATCACCTCACAAAACTGCTCTCTGACAGAAAGGATGATGCAAAGGAAAGTCATCAGGGGTCGGTTTTTCAAAAGTTATCTGATCGGATTACCCCAATCGGATAGGAATACATGCTAGAATGGGGCTTTTCACAACTGAAAACGTGGATTCTGATCTTCCGGATAGGTTATCCAATTTTATTTTTAATAAGGGATTGTGGGTTGTTTAGCTTTTTTTCAAAAATCAGAGGTGAGTAGTTTAGATTTGATACAAAAACTCTGGATTATCTTGAGTTACTTGTGTGGTCTCAGCATGGATTTCTAAATGGTAAAGGGGAATAAAGATGGATATTAGACCATTTGTCTAAGTTCATGAATCGCTTAGTTATAGTTGAACTGTCTTTCTATGTATCACATAGAAAGAGAGCAGGGTCGAGCATGTTTCATTAAAAGGGTTACATTCCTCAATGAACGTGACATGACTTTGTAGAATAACCATTTTTATATCTTCTGTCCCAGCTAAAAAAAAAAAAAAAAGTGGGGAACCTCAATCAATGTCCTAGATATTTTGTGATAAATGCCAGTTGCAGGTTTAAAAGTTTGCCTTTTCTGGCATCTCCTCCACTGATGGCTTGTGGGCTTAGCCAAGTGGAAAAGCCAAGTTTCAAATCTGACCTAATACAATGATGGCAAGTATCAGTTGCCAAATCTCAAACATTTTGAATAGGAAGTAGTTCGATGATATTACTATTTATAAATACAATAGTCACCAATACTCTTACAAATGTGTAAAACTTTACATAGAACTGATATGGTTAAGCATTTTGTTTAATTGAAATACATTTTAGATTAAAATAAATGAGTAAATATCAGCCAGCTACATTGGTAAAACGTGGGTGTGTGTTGGTGGGTGTAAGCATCTGTTTTGCATACAAATGTGGAAAAAGTGCTGTTTTTTATTTGTCTATTTTAGTAATGAAATATGTAATTTACCTGTGTGGTCAAAACCAAAAACAAAATTTAGATGTAAGTCAAAACCTCTAAAGTAATCTAGATTTTACTTTTGGGTGATATTGCCCACACTTCCTCAACATCCTGACAGAACAGGCCATCCTCAAAAACGAGAATCCTGGGTGAGAAGGGCACTAGCCAGTTGGCAACTCTAAAGAAGTTAGTTTTCCAAGGTTGAGCTGCGAGACACTGTGTACTGCAACGATAGCCTGGGTGCTTCACAAACATGGCCTCTATTGGAGAGTGGCAACAAAAAATCATTAAATCTCAGCTAGAGTTTGTGGAGAACTCCGAGACCATGTGGAAGAGCATTCTATGGTCTGATGACACCAAAAATATGTGGCCTAAACGCTAATCTACATTTTGTGCAAGTTCAACACTGCACATCATCCTGAGAACACCGTCTTCCAGCAGGACAATGATCCCAACATACAGCTAAAACGAAAAGGTCAATGTCACGGAGTCTCCCAGTCAAAGCCCAGATCACAATCCATTTTAGAATACGTGGAAAGATTTAAGAATTGCTGTTCACCAAATTTACTGCTGTGTCCAGGTGTGCAAATCTGGTAGAGACCTATCCAAGTAAACTTAATTGCTGTCGAAATTGCCACTACCAAATATTTACTAAAGGGTGTTAATACTTATGTCATCAATTATTTTGAATTTTTTTAATTAATTTCTAACAACTTGTATTTTGTTGTAACAATAAAATGCGGAAAAAGCCAAGGGAGGTGAATACTTCTGAGGCACTGTATGTATCTGGTGGTGAGGGTTTCTGAGATCTGTTTTCATTCGCATCTTGGTGCCATTTTTTGTAATGAATTATTTCACATCTTTATTTTCTCTATAAGACTTATGAGTGCTTATTATTTCATTTTTTAATAATGTGTGTATAGTTTGTGAACCAAGGAATAGTAGTTTATGAATTTAAATTAAAAGTTTAAACTTTTTTGTTTTGGAATTCTAATTCAATAAATTAGATGAGTTTTTCTCTTGATTATGTTGGTTTTCATGATCTTGGTGAAATCATGTGTGGATATTTGTTAGAAAAAGAGTGAACCTCTCTCTCAGCGCTGCTTATTCAAATGACCTTTCAGCATTATGAAAATGGCAGCTTTGTTACTTGCTTATAGAATGTACTCCGATACCTTGTGTCTGCCTGACATTTCCATTGCATGGCTGGGATACAACATGGATAATGAGAAGGGGCACTTACTCTCCAAAGAGATTAGTAATCTCCACACGTGTGAATGCAGATCTGCTCTGGCTTCCCTCTCCCCACTGTAAGGAGAAAAATAGAAAGTGTTTGCCGGCTTGATGTACTGAGTCTGTGATGTTGGGAGGCAGGACATGCACCTATAGCTAACTTTCAGCTTGTGAAAAAACTATTTGTACTCTATCAATCAGTCCCAAGGACTTGCACTTCACTGAGATTAAGTACTGAAATGTGCATTCTCATCACCACAAACCCAACTGGTTAAGGTGAGGCAGGACTAAGCCTCCTGTGACTGACTAAGGCAGTTGCACTCATAATTACAAAATGAATATTCTGGAGATGGACAGTAGTGTTGCCAAGCATCTGGTCTGGGTCTACTGTTTCTACTGACCTACTTACCGTTCTATAAGCCATTTTCAATGTTATATTGTAGCTATTGTAATTACAGTGTTACTACAATGGTAGAAGAACAACAAAATGTTTTAGTGTCACCCATGATGATATACCCTAACTCATGGTTTTACCGAATATTATTGTTTATCTGAATATATATTTATTCTATTTTATTTACAGTCTGTGCTGTTCTGCCATCCCAAGGTATAAGAGGACACATGTCAATCATTGAATCTTTACTTCATCCATATGTCTGGTTTGGGTCTGCATCTACCTGGGTCTGTGTCATAATTCCAAAAATAATAATAATTCCAAAAACAATCATTACCACAAAAATACTGTAGAAATGCATATAAACAATATATAAAAGGGAAATAATCAATAATCAACAAACAATTCACACTATATACAGCAAGACTCGTATGCTGTTTGATTTACTACTCAGCAGTTTTTTAGTTTTTAATACTCGTTTTTTAGTTTGTTTTTCATTTTTAAGGGAGTGAGGTGTGATGAAAGTTTCATGTTGAAGAATATTTTTTGCAATATTTTTAGTCATTGATGGATGAGAACTAAAATGAATGGTCAAAGGAATTGAGCGCTTTCAGAGTGAGATACCGACCAGTGTTGGCACCAGTGTACCTATTTTATAATATATTTGCATGTTTTTTAAAGATATCTTTGTTTTGCAAAAATGTAATAAATTCATCATCAAATAAATGTTACTATATCTAAATTGTCTTGCCTTGCTAAAGGTCTTTGGAACACAAACCTATTTTTTATCTGAATAGTGATTCAGATAAGTACACTGGAATATTCTGTTATATAACGTTTTCCCTTCTACAAATAACTTGGAATATTGTTAGATGGCAAGTCTTAAAAAACACATGCTGAACTGGTTAAGAAGTTCAGGGTTAATTTTCTTTTTTTTTTAAAGAAACTATATGTCTGTCATCTGAGCAGAGAAATGAATTTGTGCAAGCCACCTTTATTTTAGTATTAGATTATGGTAATATGCTATATATTTCTCTTAATATATCAAGAGTAATATTAGGCTGATTAACAACAATTACATCTTCTTAGCCTTTCATTGCCTTTGCCAAAGGTATCAACAATTCTAGAGGTAATTGTATATCAACATAATTATAATAATAATTTATTACATTTGTAGAGTGCTTTTCATTATTCAGAATAATCTCAAAGTGCATTAAATATTTTTTTAAATAAATAAACATCATGGAAAAGAAACAAGGACAAGAAAAACAACAAAAAGTCTTCCTATAGAAAAATGTCTTCAGCCTGTTTTAAATGAGCCCAGAATCTGTGGTGACTTCAGGTGGTTCGGGAGGGCATTCCAGAGGCTAGGAGTGGTCGAGCTAAAAGCCCGATCCCCCAGGGAGCAGAACTTTGTTCTGGGGACGAGGAGAAGCAGGCTATCACTTGACCTGAGGGAGCGGGTGGGGTTATGGAGGGACAGCAGTTCCTTGAGATATAAAGGGGCACTGCCGTGAATACACTGGTAGGTCAATAGGAGGGTTTTGAATTCTATCCAGAATGAGACGGGAAGACAGTAACAACCTAGTATAACAGCATAATATAATGTTTCCATCATGAGTCCCCATATGCAACAGAAAAGTAATATTCATACAGCTCCGGAAAAAATTAAGAGACCACTGCACCTTTTTCTTTACTTTCCAAAAAAGTCGAAAAGGAAGGTTTTGAGTGAGGAACAGAAGGGTTAAAATTAAGAGACCACTGCAAATTGAACGCTTCTGTTCTGCTCACTCAAAACTTTCCTTTACAACTTTTTTGGAAAGGAAAGAAAAAGGTGCAGTGGTCTCTTAATTTTTTCCGGAGCTGTATATTGAGATATATTACTTCTCAATTTTATAATACATATGGTTTATACTGTATGTCTATGTTCCAATTGTGTTTTTAATGTCTTTACATAATTTACAATATATATATTGGCCGGACCACGTAAGCGAAGCCGGCCAAGAAGAGCGAATGTCTCTTACTGACTCAGTGAGTGACTGACTGACTGATTGCCCCTTATTAAATAGTGTAGTGGTTAGCGACGCGGACCTGCCATCAAGAGGTCCTGCATTCGAATCTCCTCACAGTCAAAGCAAATTATGTATTAGGATTTGTTCCGGATAGACAAAAACTTGGCTGGCTACAAACGTCAGTAGCTGCGTTATAGTAAGCCTAAAATAAAACTGTTCATGGTTATATTGCGACTATATCTGGTGGATTTTCGAAGTACGCATCCATGCATGCTTTTTGGGTCAGGGTAGACAAAAATTTCTCTGGCTAAAACCTTCAGTAGCTACGTTATAATAAGCCTAAAATAAAACTGCTTATAGTGCGACTATTTCTGGTGGATTTTCAAAGTACGCATCCGTGCGTGATATTTTGGGTAATATAGGCAAGATCAAAACCCCTTGGGCAGTAAAAGAGTAGGGGTTTCCACGATTCTCTCGTCTTTTTACTTGATGAAAAAGCCAGTTATCGTCACTTATATTGATAGTTATTGTATCAATGTCATTCATGAATGAAAGAAAAACGAATGGTGTGGTGCCATGAAATGAAATAGTTTTGGCATTGTGAAGTTCGTCTTCACTCTTATGACTCTTATGACTATTCCAATTAGTAAGTTAGTAGATACTAGTAAGCCTATTACTGGCTAATAAGCTGTTTAAACAGCCAGTGGCAAAAGCCATACAGTTCATAGATTCTATTTGTGGTGGAGGTAAACTTAATAAGAAATGTTAGTCAGTTTAACACAATGCTTAATGGTGTCTTGCGAAATATTCAAACTTAGCGTAATGTTAATGTGCGGCAAGACAAAATGATCTTATGTGGAGATGCTATACCGACACTTCCACACTTGTAGCTCTGTGGCGTAGTGGTTAAAGACACAGCCTCTCATGTGGGAGACCTGGTTTTGAATCCAGCGAGGGTAACAACTTTTATCAATTTTAATTGCAGGCCGACTGAACTAGGCTTGCCTGTACCGGCTGAACTAGGCTTCCCAATAAACATTCAACATGTCTGTATACTACTTTATTTGGGTTAAACATAATGCTCATTAACAATTTGATAGAGCTCCTCAATAACATTGCTATTTCTTTAACTAGAAAATCTGCTCCAACCGATCAGTGGCAAACAGAACAGATGCCTACTGTATGATAAAAACATAGGTCTCATCAGAGGCATTGCTAGGATCACAATACATTCGGGGCTTAGTCTAATGAAACCAAGGTTGAACTTTTTGGCCATAATTCCAAAAGGTATGTTTGGCGCAAAAACAACGCTGCACATCACCCAAAGAACACCATACCCACAGTGAAGCATGTTGGTGGCAGCATCATGCTTTGGGGCTGTTTTTCTTCAGCTGGAACTGGGGCCTTAGTCAGGGTGGAGGGAATTATGAACAGATCCAGATACCAGGCAATTTTGGCACAAAACCTTCAGGCGTCCGTTAGAAAGCTGAAGATGAAGAGGAAGTTCACCTTTCAGCACGACAACGACCCAAAGCACACATCCAAATCCACAAAAGCATGGCTTCACCCGAAGAAAATTAATGTTTTGGAATGGCCCAACCAGAGCCCAGACATGAATCCAATTGAACATCTGTGGGGTGATCTGAAGAGGGCTGTGCACAGATGTCCTCGCAATCTGACAGATTTGGAGTGCTTTTGCAAAGAAGAGTGGGCAAATATTGCCATGTCAAGATGTGCCATGCTAATAGACTCCAACCCAAAAAGACTGGATGCTGCAATAAAATCAAAAGGTGCTTCAACAAAGTATTAGTTTAAGGGTGTGCAGACTTATGCAACCAGGTTATTGTGAGTTTTTCTATTTTTCCCCCTCAAAGATTTCAGTTTGTTTTTCAATTGAATTGTTCACGTTATAGGTCACATTAAAGGTGGAAAAAGTTCTGACATGATTTATCTTTGTCTCATTCTTTTACATCACAAGAACCTGGCATTTTAACAGGGGTGTGTAGACTTTTTATATCCACTGTATCTGTTTTCTAATTATATTGTTGAAGATTGTTAAAGTTATTGCATGGAAATAGTTTGGTAGATGAGTCAGACCAGATACTTGTTAAAACCTTAGAAAAAACTTTCTGTAACATAGACAAGTATGGATTCCAGTGTCTATCTATTCAATATCACCATTCCATCCTGACCTTGACCTTGTACATAACATAGCAGAAAATGCTAAATTTTAAAGATGCTCTTCATAGGTAAATAATGCTTGTTTAGATATATAGTCATTGATTTCATGTGCAGCCTGTGCAGTTCTCGATCTGCAATCATTCAGTTGAATGTGTGCCATTACTGTGGTCTCTGTATCTGATTGTGTCCTCTGCCTCACCAAGCCTTCTGTGGGACAACGTTTCATATTCCAGTGAAACTCTATCTCATGCTCTTCAAGATGTCGACAAGGATTGGCTGAATTAGCAATCCATATCACCTTTCCCACTTAACCCACCCCTTTTCTCTGGGGAATCTGAACCGTTACTGGTTTGATTGCCCTCACCCATTTTACCATTGAACCTTCCTGCCGCCAGCGGTCTTTCTGAGCTTCGATGGAGCACCAGGAGGTTGTGTGCAGTAGCAGAAAGTGTATTTGAGAGCTTCACAAAAGCTTGCGTTATAGGCACTGTGAAGGATCCTATTCTTTGGCTGTTTGATTCAGGAGGATGGGTTCTCCGACAGAGGAGGATGAACAACCCCGTGGTGCCTCCGACATCACGGTGTTTGGGGCCAACTGCACCCTCCATGGTCTCAGCCACATCTTCCTTCCCGGCGGGGTTACCATCCGGCGTCTTCTTTGGGCCTTCGCATTCACTGGGTCCCTGTCCAGCTTCCTCTACCAGGTGGCGGGCATGATTATTCTGTACTACCAGTATCCCCACAACACCATACTGGACGAGATGGACAGCCCGGTCATGCCGTTCCCCGCCATAACGCTGTGTAACTATAATAGTTTCCGTAAGTCCCAGATGCAGAGGAACGACCTGTTCTGGATGGCCGGCATGCTGGGTGTGGAGCAGGGGGATTTCGATGACTTTATGGCTGCATTGGGGCAGCCCACGGACAACAGCAAGTTCTTCCCCAGCAAGTCCTTCAACATGCTGGAGTTTGTGCAGCGGACGAGTCACAACATAGATGAGATGCTGCTGGACTGCAAATATAGGGGGAGGGAATGCGGTCCAGAGAATTTTACAACGGTGAGTATGCACTGATAGGGCGGTCTCAGAGGCAGTCTGAAGTATCGGCGTCTTTCACTAAAGGGGTTTTGTCAGAGTAATGCAGTAAGCACTGATCCCCCAGTGAGTGTATATCTTCAAGTCTCCAGAATTCCAGATAAAAGGAGCTTGATAACATTAATACAAATATTATAACGTATAAAGATCAGGGAGATAAATGAGATCACTCAGATTTGATAGATGTTAATTCCAGACAGATGCAGATGCTGTCTATGCCTTAAAGATTCAGTCTTACTGAGCCTTAGCACACAGAGGATGGATTTGAATTCATTTTTTAAAGAAGTTCCTGTCTCTCGCTTCATTCAAAAAACATTTGTAATATACTGTAATTTTGTTGGCACTTTGAAAGTCTTTAGGGGCTGTTTATGTGTAATTGTAGTAATTAAAGTAGCTTGTTGCTTGGGGGTTTAAATATTTTGATTCACTTTTGGGAAGAAATTGCATGCATCTATAATGTTTTATTATTTATTAATCATAAATCAAGAGGTCTGATATTTATGCCAAAGGACTTGGCAAAAAGCAAACATTATAGTGAGTATCTGAGGACCATAAAGGCCTTAATTGGTACAGTTAAATCTATTCCAATTGCACAGATTGTGAGCTGACTTACAATTTATGTTTATGAATGTCAAGATATTTTTTTTGTTGCTAAGTTGATGAGAATTATAACAGAAGTTTTGTTTTGGTGGTTATGAGAAGAGAGGCACACCATATCTTAAAATGCAGACTGTGTTGTTGTTCCGTATACTGTATAGCTAGGCCTTTTGTGTTAAAAACTTTTAAAAATTTTAATAGCGTGTCTTTATTTTCTCACTGTGGAGCAGAAGTTGAGAATTCACACTCTTATTTAGAATTAAACATTGACCATTTATGGAAAGAATCATTTGCATGTTGAGTAAAGGAATGTTGGAGGTAGCTCTGGGGTGGTTTAATTTATGAGAGACTGTGAAGATTTCTGTCTCAAGCGTGATTATAAGACTTATGTGGTGCAATGCCAAAATATTTTGTTAAACAGCTGCCACAAGTTTTTACCTAAGAAGTCATCAACGTCCCCTTGAGCATGTGGGAATAATAGCTATTTCTAAATTGCAATTGCTCTGAAACGTAAACTGTTAAGGTGCCATATGGCCCAGACAAATCTCTTCTGTGCCCATTCATCCAGCATTATAAAGCAAACATATGCTGGTTTCCAATCCAGTAGAGGTTTTAATACATCACTGTTATTCTTTTGAAATGTTTTATATTTTCACCATCCAAACGTTTTTGCCTACAGTAACTAAGACAAACGCTCAGATAGTTTCATGAATGTACCTTCAGGAACATCTTTCAGGAATAGTGCTTACAAAGTCTTCAAACAAGATATTTATTTATTTATTTATGGTAAGTGAGGAGACTTTTTTCCCTCCTACATTTTGTCTGCAATTTTTGTGTTTCTGAGGTTTTCTTTACCCACATCCCCCTGCAGAGAAGATACAATCATGTCAGCAGAATTTGAATGGAACTTAATCATTCTACTGCGGGGACAGGGGAAGGATTGTATTTCGATGAAATGGGCCATTGATTTGAGCGATGAAAGTCTAGAACCAGGATGTTTTTGTCTTGCAACACAGTGTCTGTGTACAGCAGTACAAGTGAAACCGAGAGGCAAATTACTTATCATAATTACATAGACACTTCACAATTGCCATTTAAGTTCAGTTGTGTAGGAAGACAAAGGTCTAAATTGAAAAAGAAAAACACCCCACCGTTTAAAACTTGTGCCAAAACAGACACTCAGTCCCATGAATTGATACAATTGACATAATGGAGGTAAAAGACAAGCAGGAAACAGGAGAACTGTATTTCTTTCTCTTCGAAAAATCAAGAGAAAGCTACAATGTTGTTTGCCGTTAAGCTACATGAAAAGTCCCCATTGTAAACTGAACTGACTAAAACCATATATATGTCCCATTGTAAACTAAGCTGACTAAAACCATATATATCTATCTCATACTGAAAAGGTAATGAACCCACACGTATCTTTTAATAAGAGCCTACAATCTTTAGAACTTATAATCATCAAAATAAAGATTAAGCAACCTGGGTTCCATTGATTATATTTAGGGATAATAACACAAGATTGGCCATGCAAAATTGCATAGAATTACAGGAAATCTGATTTTTTTTCTTTAAACAGCAACATATGATAAAATGTGCAGAATTGCAAGAATGTTGCCTTTAAACAGCCAAATGTTCTATATGCTTTCAAGATGAGTGTCTTAAAATATTTCTTCTCAGGTTATGGACAAACCACAGCTCATTGCTCATCACCTACAGCAAGTCTTTTTTTTGAGGCAATGGAGGCATTGTTACAAATAATTGCTTAATTAAACAGACAATCACTTACAGTTGGTCACTAGAAGACATACTTAAAGATAAATGCATCATTAACATACTTTTTACTTACTTTGTGGTCTGTGTATGTCTTTTCACTGCTCAACCGTTTCAGTGGGTTGCAACTCAAAAGACAGATCAGTTGGTGGGTCACTGAGCAAAACAGTTTAGGAACTGCTGCTGTGGACAAAAGCTCGGGTTGCTTCTGTCTGTGGTTCAGCAGTGTGGATTAGTCTGACCTTGGCTTATCATGATTTCCCAAAATGAAGGGCAGATTTGAGCTATATGTCAGAAATTGGAGAAGCTGAGGAAGCCTAAGTATAGAGGAGCTTTATTAAAGATTCATGGAGCTATCCTCTCTATCTCAGCCAGGTCCTGGCTGTGTGAATCCCTCTCCTGTCCTCTCCTGTCTTCTTCTCTCCTGTCTTCTCTCCTGTCTTCTTCTCTCCTGTCTTCTCTCCTGTCTTCTTCTCTCCTGTCCTTTCCTATCTTCTTCTCTCCTGTCTTCTCCTATCTTCTTCTCTCCTGTCCTCCTTGTCATCTCCTCTTTCTCTTACCTATTCTTCTCATTTTCTTCCTGTCAGCTCTTTCTCCTTTTGTCTCTCGTCTCCTCCTCCTCTCTTCTCTCCTTCACATTTCCACTCTAACCTTCATCATGGAAGTAATATTAATGGGCTATTTTATAACTTTCTATATTTTGCTTTTGTGGAATAAAATATTTAACATTTCATAGGTCAGGTGTATTCAGCATTTGGTTAAAGTTAAATAAACACTCCTTGTCCGAAAGTGACCTCAAGCTGTCTCACATGTCACCACCCACAATCACAATTCCAGTGAAAAAGACATTTGGTTGTGCAGAAGGTTGTTTTGGGAGATCCCTATTTAATATGCAAAAACAAATGTCATATTTTGTCTTCAAAACCAATGATTTGTTTGCAAGGTGGATTTTTCCTGAAAGAGATTTCAGGTGAATGATCATGGTACATGGGTTTGAATATCACATTAAAATAGCTTAATTATGGAAAGAGGCATTAAGAAAATGGCGTGCCACAGCTAAACCAAACAAAAAACTAAACCGCTGTACGACTTCACCAAAGCTATACATTTTGTAATGTCTGTCCATGTTGTAATGTCAGTGTAGCTAAAAACTTGACTGTTGACATGCAAAATAATTTGGGACTGAATTAAATTAAGGAAACAAATACCAAAATGTTTTATAAGTAATATTTAAGCTTCTCATGTAATGTTACCTAATGAATACAGTTGATTGCAGAAATTTCTTCCTTTTCGACTTTTTTGCATTTTGTTGGGTTGCAAAGTCTAATAAAAATGTATTGAATTGTGTTTTATCCATTTTTACAATCTCCAGAAAATAGTGAAAAGAAATCTTAATTTGTTTAAGTATCAGTATAATATTTAATAATAACAGCCTGCAATTAGATAAGGGACATTCCTAAGTTCCCAATGTATCTTGACGGTCCTTGTTTTGGTTTTATCAAATGTAGCGTTGTTCCGTCTTGTTCTGTGTTTTTTTTTGTTCCTGCCTAAGTTTATCCAGTATTCTGTTTTGTTCCTGTCCATTCTGTTTCATTTTATTCATGTCCTCCGTTCTCCCTGCGCTTGTGTCCTGCTTCCTTGTACATTGTTACAGTGTGACATTTTTTTGTTGGGGAACTGTGTTGTTTAGACAGACATTTTTCTGTTTTTGAACCTTACCCCCAAACATCATCCTAACCCTACCACCAGTACTTTGATGCCTAACCTTAACCCTAAGTTAACCTTAACCATTAACCTTAAATGTTATTCTTTATGTGGCATTTTTCATTTTGAATCGATTACGCTAAGAACCAACATAATAGCAAAATGTTAAGGAAGCAAAATAATAGCAAGTCATTAAGGACAACAGCACTGGGGATACATTATTGCACTGATTTATGTTCATACTGAACATAGTTGTGTTTACAATAGTTCCATACCATAATGTAATTCCTGAGAATTATGTTTGGTCTAGCTAGTAAGCCAGCATCTCATTGGGTGATGTCAGGAAAAACCAGGTAGCAAATTAAAAAATACAATTTGATAAAATCTTTGCAAACATTTTATCATGTTTTGCGGACTGTTTGCCTTTATTCTTGTCTTAAGCATGTGAAAGCATGCTCATTTGGATTCAGATTGGGTGATTGACTTTGCCAGCCAAGAACTTACCACTTTTCATTCCTGAAAAACTCTTTGGTTGCTGTGGGAAATGTTCCTGCTGCATGATGTAATGCCACCCAATGAGTTTAGACGCATTTGGTTGTATCTGTGATTGCAAGATATTTTTGTACACTTCTGCGCAGTATCTATTCTACTGCTGCAAGTATGCCAGTTCCAGTGGGAGCAATACATGCCCAAAACATAAAGGCCTGTTCTGGCTTCTGATGTCAAACAGAAAATGAGCATTTTAGACTGCTTTTGTATGCACAAACAATTTCTGGGTGAAAAAATACTTTTCCACTATTAATACAGATATATTATGGACAATTTCTCCCATTATGTTGGAAAAAGTCTACACATTGCTCCTTTAAGGACTGCTCAACTTGCTGATGTTTCAGTTACCAGATTTCCACCCAATGGAATTGACTGCTAATCAAATTTTTGCATGGCAGACACTGGTGGTTAACCATAGACTGTTTTATTCTCTTTTGATTGGTCTAAAAACATCTATCAATGTGTCACATTTTCTTTTATTGGATATTTTATTTTGTTGGACTTAGTTATTCCAAGATTGTATATTGCAGTTGACAAGGAGCTGTCAATGCAATCGTGAGCTGTTTGTTCACCTGTTCTAGCTAGCTACCCCTATCCTACATTCCACTAATTAGAGTGAGCAAGGTATGACAGCTCAGTGTTTGAATGATGACGTCGCATTTTTTTGTGCTTGATCTGGTATAATATCAAATATAATTATTTTCTTAGAATATAAAGTACCTTGCCAAAGTATTTAGACCCCTGACCAATTGTTTTTTTTTTTACTGAATTAGAAATGGAACATTGACATTTCTGTTTGATCTTTTGGTGATCTTGTTTTTTTCATAAAACTTGCCTGAATTAGAGGGTGGCAAAAAAGCATCATCTGAAACATGATAGGAAAATATTTTGTGGTAAGATTGTAGCTTTTTGGCTATAACTCAAATGGGTGGCACATCCACACTTTTACCCCTATTAGACTTTCTATTTGGATAAGTCTCTACAAGCTCTGCACGCCTGGACACAAATGTTTACCCATTCTTTGCAAATTCACTCAAGCTTCGTCAAGTTGGATGGTATTGAAGTACCGACCTAAAGTACTTCCCCGTGTTGGTTAATGAGAAGAGTTTAAGAGGAGACAAAATCGCAGTGCCGGCAATTATCTTTATTCATACAGATATATCTGGAGACAGTCTGGCATTCAGTCCAACACACAGTTCTTATAGCATGAGCCCCCTACCCTACATTTTATGGTTCAGGGCGCGGTTCCTACCATATATAAGTGAGATATATGTTGTTTAACACATCTTTCATGGCAGCTGCCGTCTTCGGGTTTCCCTGTTGTTATTCCAACCAATCGACTTCTAGCTTTAGCGTCTTTTCCCTTATTTGGCATTCTGCCCGGGTATTACCGAATTCCAAAGGGGTCTGTTCTTGCTCCCAGCTATTCTAGTGAGATAAGGATCCTGTCACCCCCTCCTCTAATGCAGGTACAATGTCTCTTAGTTCTACTTATCCTCTAGCAGACTTGCATGTTATCTTAATGCTATTGCCCCACAATGGGGATCTTTGGTGAACAGAAATGTTAAACTCTTTCCATATATTCTCCATTGGATTGAGGTCCAGGCTTTGACTGGGCCACTCCAGGACATTGAGCTTTAAAGCCAATCCAGTGTGGCTTTGGCTCATATTTGGGGTCATACTTTATATTGACTACAATGGGTGCATTCTTATCCAGTAAATTTTTTTTTTTATCTCAACACACATCATCCCTCTGCAGTGAAATATAGTGGTAGCAGCATCATGCTGTGGGTATGCTTCTCACCAGCAGGCAACTGAACATCAAGGAAGAATGGACTGAACAAAATCGGAAGAAACGCGATAAAGCATTCAAATAGTTAGCTGACTACACAGCCAAATACAGCAACTTTTTTCAATTACAAGACTGAGCAATCAACCATTCGATCTCCGCAGCTAATGCGCTCCTCTATCAAGTTATCACGACAGGGTTGCTATTGCGATCGAAAAGGTATTAACAAAATTTCACAGCATCAAGTGCAGACAACAGCAAACATATATCCGAAGTGTATTTGTTACTCACCACAACAACATTATCGCTTTCAAAGAGCAAGGAAGGACGTTTCCAACTTAGTATCACCAAACACAGAACAGCCTCTAACGTAAAACGTCGTGGCCGCTTTGCTGCTAGCATTTTGAGTAAAAAAATTATAAAAACGAAAAAAGTAAAATGACAACATACCCCTTTTCTGATTTCTTATGACAACAACCACAGGAATACAGTAACACGTTTTTATGAGGTAGATTTTGTGATATTTACACAAATATTGTTGTTAAAGAAACACAGCCATCTATGGCCGCTTTGGGAATCTAAAGGAAGTCCGTCGACGGCCGCTATGGGATTTAAACAAGGCAACCTCAACAGCTATGTTATATGGGCAAGAGAGTATTAGATTAGTCTTTTACTTTTTCAAATTACCTTCATAAAAGTTTGTGATTACTAATTAGCATTGCCAGGAAACCCAAGTGGTTATTGGCCAGTGATGCATCAGCTGATGTTGGCTCCTTTCACAAAGTCAGATTTCATACCTGTTCATTTAATCTTCAGGTTGCTCACTCCGTTTTGATGTGCTAACAGTCATACTAGCATGTGGGTGCAAATTCACCCACCACCCCTACCTCCACCAGTTTGATTTTCTATAGGGGACCTAGGATTCAACATTAACGATGGCCCGCTGGCCCAGGGCCAGTAAGACCTAACGTCAGGCCAGTAGACAAAGACAGTCAGTGCCCCTTCCAGGCCAGTGCTCAATTTCCCCATTTAAATTCATGGGGTGTGGTACATTACCCAGGGGTGTGGTACATTACTGCGTCGTCTTTTTGACCAATAATATTCGATGGCTCGTCTGTTTTAACCCATCATAGTTCATAGTGCATTCTAGAGCAGGACCCAAAAATGGTAGGCTATTGTACAAGGCTAAGCAAATGCGAAATGCGCTCATTTTTGTTTTTGTGGAAAGAACAGGTTCCATGGGTCGAAAACGATAAGGTAGCCGACGAAAGCCGATAAGGCAGGGTCGTTTATTAAGGAATTAACGAACAACTACCGAAAACCTGCTCTTAAGGCCCTGCAGCATGTCGCGGGTATTGCGGCCAAACAGGCTGCAGATAACCCCACGGCTGCACCAATGAACGTCTGCCTGCTCCGAATGAATAAGGTGGCGCGTTACCAAACTGAACCAGAAAAGGAAACAGCAAGTCTAGTTCAGCCAGCCCTTAATTAATAGCGATACATGTTGTTGCCCTTACTGGATTGAACCCGGGTCTCCCACGTGAGTAGCTGTCTTTAACCACTACACCATGATACTATACGTTTGCCAACTCGAAATTAGGTTTTTTTCACGTAGTAACATCATGCCAAGTTCGAATATTTCGCTAGAAACTATTAAGCATTGTGTTAAACTGACTACCGTTTCTTATGAAGTTTTCCTCCACCAGAAATAACATCTATAAAATGTATGGCTTTTGACACTGGTCGTTTTAACAGCTTATTAGCCAGTAATAGGCTTACTAGGTTTTCTTTCATTCGTGAATTTGTGGGTGTCTCTTTGGTGGGTGTCCCTCCTGCCCTGTTAAAACTTAATAGGACATGAGGTCCTGGCCCACACCTCCGGAGTACCTGGCTTGAAAGAGTTGTTGCTGTCCCTGTCCAAAGTCACCCTGGTTTGTGTTGCAGATCAAGACCATACCTGACGATTTCAGCTGCCACTCTGCTGATGATAATGATATTTACTGTAGCTAATATTTTGATAACCATTTATTAAAAAGTAATGATTTGCATTGCATCATATTTATGTAAACAGCAAATGCTTGTCAGCTCTCGTGTCTCATATCACATGCAAATCTGTGGTATAAATCAATATTCTGATGATATGATATTTACATACTATATATCTGTAAAATAAAATTATATAATGTTTTTTTTTTTTTTTAATTCAGTCGGGGTCAGTAAAAATACAGTCCGGGACAGTGAAATCTAGGGCCAGTGAGAAAAAATGTTAGCGTTGGACCCTGGGGGATCAGTACCTTGCTCATTGCCTATGAGGATTGCTTTTAATATTACTGTGTTATTATTGTTGGTAGTATCGTATACACGATTATGTGATGGAAGTGAGGAGCAGAACCTAATGCCAAGACATATGTACACTGCTGTGTGTAGTTCTCTAATCAATGGTTAAACTAACACGTGACTAACGCGTCTGAACTGGTTATGGATTTGGGCATGAAACATTATGCACCATATTTTTTGTTTTGGTCAGGGGCCTTGGAACTGGTGTATTGATACTTGTTGGTCACATACTAATTCTCTGATGGAAATTCAGACAGTGCTGATAACGGTGAATTGTCAAAGGCTTAAAAGCCAATCTTCTTGTAAATACAACTCTGTTCCCTACGCAAAGGCAGCTCCTGCCCAGCCCAGTCAAAGCTCTCTCTGGCACCCAAATGGTGCAACCAGCTTCCTCTTGAAGCTAGGACATCAGAGTCCCTGAAACACTACCTTTTTAAAGAATATCTAAAATCACCCTTGACTCAACAATGTGAGGTTAAACTCAGCCCGAAAGTTCTGTGTGTTTATGGGATATATGTCTGGACTGAGTGTGCTATCTCTGGCCTATCTGAGGGATAGTGATCTGACTGCAGTTTTAAGGCACACGTGACAGCAGGGTAATGGAGAGAAAGAAGGAGAGAGATAGATAGACAGGGAAGAGAGCGAAACAGTGGCAGGCAGAGACAGACTACTAGGGTTGAAGACAGACATATGAGAGAGAGCTATTGCAGAATATTGCTGTGGAAAGGGCTCAGACCTGACAGACCACGGTGACTCAGCCATGCTGGGAGCTCAGCCAGCCAGCAGTTCAGTCATCCAGGAGACTACAAAGGACTGGAATCAGGCATTAAGTGAGATAACAGAATAGAGTGAAGGAGTCTGAGGATTATAAGGCTGTGATGTATACAACATATGGACGGGGCTTGGAGAAGGAGGGTTGGGCACCAGCAGACAGGACTCAAGTGAAGGGATAGAACGAACTAGTAGGGAAAACAATATGTAGAAGGTTGTCCTATAATACTGCAACAAGAAGGCCAAATAGCGAGCAGGTTACAGTTTTTATATGTGTAAGTGCAAATTTAGTAGTAGCAGGAGATGAGGAGGGAAGGGGGACGGATTGACATCAAATAGAGGTGAAGATGTCAGGTTGCGTCTCATTAGGCAGAGACATCAGACGAAAGCAACAAATACCAGTCATACTCTTATGTTATTATATTAGATATTAGATATATGATACTGAATGTTTTCTTTAGCTAGATCATCATTTGGCAGAACCGCTAGACTCGTGCCTTGCTTATTGTTTGATATCAAATTACCTTTGATCTAGAATTACCCCTGTTACCTGATAAGGTCAATATTTGGCTTTAGTTCCCCTCTTATGGCGTCTCTCATCCATACACCACCTCTTAGCCAGTAAAAAAGCCTAACACCTTCAGTTGTACTGCATCTACCTCCCTGTAAAATGAGATTCCCCTGGCATCCTGTGGTCTTTATGTGGGGAAGCAGGAGATGAGACAGAAGCCAGAGAGCACACATCATTCTGACCCCACTTCCTCTTGTTTAGTAGGTTTGACTGATGAGGTTTTGATTGTAAATTAAACTCTCAAATGCTTTAGATTTGGCTATGAAATATTGTTAGTGTTAAATAACAAGTTTTCATGGTTGAGTGCAGTGTAGAATCATAACTATCTTAGATTTGAAACATGTACATTTTGCTGCAACAAACATTAATCTAAACAACCTAAACCCAATGAATGGGGACATTTCTAAAGTAATACATCACTACAACACCAGAAAGTCTGTGATCCATGTAATGAATTATATGTTGAAGAGGATGAGAGAATTCACAGGATGAAAAGTCTATCAAAGTGTGACTGCAGGCTATGGACTAGAAATCACTGAGTGACAGAACAGTTATGTTTCCTTGAGATTGATATGGCCTGCTCTGCCATGCTCGGGGACCAGGGAACAACAGGGTGTGTGTTAGTAGCAGAATCTTTTATTTATTGATACAGACTAGCTCTGCTCTCCTTGGAGTCACACAACATACATTTAGGCAGCGAGACAATTTGATTTCAAATAAGTAATGCTGTTGGCTGCTGAATTCTGGGATCTTCTTACCTGAAACCCTTCTTTCTTGGATAGTGAGGGCTTTAGACCTGGTAGCAACATAGTTATCATTTTGAATTTAGTTCCCTGCTTAATAGTTAATCTTTTTAAAAAGGATTTGCTTTTGTAAAGTCCTTGAGATTTTCAATTGTGCACGAGTCAGAATCACTCACTTGGCTTTTGTAGTGTTAACAAATACTTCTGTATTTGTTTCTGTAGCTTTCAGGTGGATCTTTTGAATAGCAATGATTTTCAATTCATGTTCTATACTGCTGCATATAATTTCTGAATGTAGCACTCCTAAAAATGTTTTTTTATTATTGTAGATGAGGATTGATCAATAATTACTAGTCCTTGATTTTTATCTATTTCTGCGTTCTGTATGTAGTATGTAGTGGACACGCAGCTCCCTCTCTAGGCCAGATGAGGTTAATTTAGAAACATGCCACAAGATGTCATCCTTTACAAAAGAAGAGCCCAGAGTCATGACCAATCCCATATTGATCCGAGTAGCCTTAACAGTACGCATTTGTTGAGATCTGAGATGTGATTAGTATATATCTTCTGTCAAACCCCTTACATCTTTGCATAGGGTGTTGGGTTTAGGGATTGGTTTGGTAGAGAAATTGTTGACGTGGTGTATTTAGTCCTGCTTGAATAATAAAAATAATAATAATTATTAGAAATATTCTCCACACGGTACCTTTTTTGGTCTGCTGTCTCTTTCTGCCAGGTCCCCAAGTACTCCTGAGGTGTGACTGGTTGGTGATGTATAAGGCAACTAGCATTCCTTCTCACTGGCGCCTGAAGGAGCTAACTCTCTCCACTCCTCTAGGACCAGGCTGTCGTCTGCCACTCTGCTCCTTTTGGCCTTTTAATGAGTCCTCTGGGTTTCAACCAACTGTAGAAATCTGAGGGAGGATTCTAACTGACACAGATGGTTGAGATTGAGTTACCGTAAAAGTGTGAACACAATAATGTGGAATGTTACCGTACCACAACAAAAGGGGTTAACGCTGTGTTTAATTGCAATATTGTTGTCAAAAAATGAACTTCTGTGTGAAGGTTTATTGAAATGGTCAATTATAGTTAGAGACTCACTTTGTAAAATGACAATGCAAATTGTGATGCCATAGGAATGTATTTTCAAAAGCCGAAGTAGTGGTTCCAGTTTTAAACTGCAGAAAAGTAATTACCTATTGCCCCTGAGGAGGTAATATTCCTGCATAAATTCAATCCTGCCTTCTGCATAAATTCAGTCCTGAGATCTCATAATTATTGTCTCATCCATGAAATGATGTGACGATTATAAACACAATATGTTAAGTTTTTAAGCGGGTCTTTGAACAATTATATCAATGCAATAAATAGTTCTGAGATATTGGCCATCAAATAATTCACATGGTTTAAAGAATTCTACTTGCCAGCTTATAAATATCAAAGATGGAATATCGAAGATGTTTTAGAATTCTTTTAGAATGTGGATGGTTGTTATGATTAATGCTGGACCGCTTAAGTATTTTACATGGATGCTTAGCTCAATGGTATAAACACATACAGATGCCTGATTCCAAGTTGATTTCATAGTAAAAAAGTAACAGAACTATATACAGTATAATACTCATTTTACTTTGCCCTAAACCTGATGAATTAAAATATAGTTCAAGAAATGTCCATAAGAAAGCTGTCTTGCTTCCACATTGTAACTGCTTAACTGTCTAGTGACTGGTATCTGCTAGGAATTCTGTAAGCCACAATTATCACAATTTACAGAATATTATGTCAATTACACAGCGCAGGAAAACTTGTACCACACTGTCAAGAGTGTTGTGTTGATTATGTCGTAAAGTGACATGGATATCAATACTCTCAGGTCCAATTTCTTCTGCTTGGCTGGCTCTGTAGGCTCTGACTGAACAAATTAACAGAATGGTGCTTCTTACCTTTTAATTGTGTTTATTTGTAAAACTAACATTTAGAACTAAAACTTAAATACCAACAAACAAGTAGTAAAACTGGCAAGAGTAAACTCACACACACTAACCCACACAAACAAACACACACACAAAGAATGTGCAAATATTACATGATTATACTGTGCTCTAGTGCTATTAATTTTTGTTGTTGTTTTATTGTCGTCTACTTCTATTTTTTATTTTAGAGGAACACCCTGCAGGTAGGACTGTGTTGTGCAGTTTGCATTGGGTATCCTATGCATACAAGCACAAACATTTTTTAAAGCATTTTGAGAGGCGATTTGCATACGCTAGGGCCATTCCATGTGAGAATGCTGTTCATTCACTACAGCTCAGCTTTCAACACCATGGATCCCTCCAAGCTCATCACGACACTCAGGGTCCTTGACTTCCTGATGGGCCAATAATAGATGATAGGGACAGACAACAACATCTCCAACATGGTGGTCCTCCACACAGGTACCCCTCAGGATTCAGCTCCTTCCTGGCTTCCCCTCCGTTCATGTCTGTATGGTTCCACAAAGTCTGCTGATGACAGGGTGGAGGTCAGAGCCTGTGGTGCCTGGAAAATAACCACTCCCCCAAGAAAACCAAGGAGTTGAAGACAGAGCACACCCCCATCCACACTGACAGGTCTGTAATGGGAGCTTCAAGTTTCCAGAGTGGACGTCACAGAGGACCTGAGATGGTACCGGAGAGTTCAGGTGCATCAGAGCAGTAGCAGAGAGACTGAGGAAATGGCTTATTTTATCTGCCCAGTAGTGTGCCCTGCATCCTAAAGACTTTCTACACACAAACCCCCACACCCACATTAACACATATCCCCACACCCACAGTAACACAAACCACCCACACTCACAGTAACACAAACCACCCACAGTAACACAAACCCCCCACAGTAACACAAACAACCCACAGTAACACAAACCACCCACAGTAACACAAACCCCCACACCCACAGTAACACAAACTGCTACTTATCAGTGGATGGAGTCATGGATGACTGTGTTGCAGGATGCTTTGGTATTTTAATACGTTCTCTGACATAATTACATTTCATTCCCCTTCCCTACCACCCATCGGTGCCATTTGAGTGCCTTTTTTATCACTGGAGGAAAATACTTTCACTCATTGGCTCCACCTTATTCTTATTCAGCTGTAGAGAGAAGAGATTGAAGGGGAATGTGGCTCTATATTGCAGCTGAAAGTCCACAGACAAAGCACATCTCCTCCAGTTGAGCAGTAGGGAGGAGTTGAGAGCTTTCTAGACAGCTTCTGCATAAAAGGCACCAACAACTGGAAACTGGGAACAGCATTGTCTTGTTGTGGAGATGAAGACAAAATGGTGAAGAAGAGTGAAACAACATCTGAGTAACAGGGGTATGTCTTTACGGATTTCCTAAGTGAATGATTGCTTTTGGAATTAAAGTTGACGGCTGCACCCGCGACATATAATCATAACTCTTCATCTGTTGAATAGAGACTGTTGTTGGTTCTCTTTGTTTGAAGATGGTAAAAGAAACATTTTGTGAATCAACATTTTATTACATTTATTCTATCAACATTTTTTAAATCAGTTGTAAATGTCTAACGATTACTGTAGACTATATGTCCACTGCAAAGACTATGCAAGCCTGTCTACTAGGCTGCAGTGATTATCTGAAAAGGGTGTTATTTTCCCTGGAATATATGACACCAATTGAAAATGAAAACTCATGATGATTTCACAGAAAGCTCCTGTATGTAAAATGAAAAGCCTACAGCTTGACTAAAAAGACTTCCGTTTGGCTTGAACCATTAACGTAGCCTTGGGACAGATATCACTATGGTAATTGATTCAACATCAATCAGCCCTGGGTCTCTACCTAACGACGCCCAGGACACCACTTTCCAAAACAAAATTGGAAGGAGGAGAAAGAGCATTCAAAAATCATCATGGAAGGATATCACTATAGCTTTTATGAGGAGGACCAAGGTCCATGGCCTGAAGTTTGTCTTCTCTCCGGACAAGACCCCACCCCAGCGTGTCCTCTGGCTCCTGGCCTTCTTTGCGTGCCTGGGTCTCCTGTTCACCTGGTCGTGGAACCGTATAATCTACCTGATGTCCTACCCTGCCGTCACCAAGGTCAAGATGGTGTGGGCTCACAATATGTCCTTCCCTGCTGTGACCTTCTGCAACCAGAACCTGTTCCGCGTGTCCCGCCTCACCAAGGCTGACCTGTACCACATTGGCTACTGGATGGACCTGATGCACCAGAACCACACAGTCATGGAGAGGAGCCTCACCATTCTGAGGGACAACCACAAGCACAGCCTCCTGAAACTGCTTGACTTCCACGGCTACACCCTGCCTCCGCACCACCACGTCAACACCACCGAGATGATTGGCAGGTTGGGCCATCAGCTGGAGGACATGCTGCTGGGATGCAGGTTCCGGGGGGAGAACTGCACCCACCAGAACTTCACCACTGTATGTAAAGTAACGTAGCCTTAAGATACATGGACGGTTATTTGCGCGGTGTTGTTGCGCATTTTGTTGTGCAAGGCATTCATAATGCAGGTATCCTCTCTAGGCGGTTTGATGGAAGGTATTGAAGTTTTAAGGCTTTCATGCCGGTATCATGTTTTGTTAGATGATCGGTCTTGTTCTTATTGAACAAGCTTTTCCTTAAAAAATATAGTTGTTCTGTGAATTGTTAAAATAAAAAATATAGCACAGTACAGAGGTAGTTTTACAAAGTTACTGTCAACCTTATCACATTGCCTCCACGACTACTATTCAAGACACTTTATTTTCTCGTTGTGTCGCACTCTCTTAGAAGCACTGGCAGCTTCAGGGAAGAATAATGAAGGCATCAATAATTCAAACATTATAAATTAGTACAAATTAAAGTTTCAAATTAAACATCTGGACGATCTATTGACTCAGAGAGGGGGATGGCTTATTAATGAAAAGCCCTTGTTATAGTCTATAACGATCAGCTACTGTCAATCATTTCAACTCAAAGCTATTAGCACTATTCAAACCAATTTCTGCCAAAATGTTAATTAAAAGAAAATTGATGTCATTGTTAGTCACGTCTAGGTGTTCTGTAAACATGATTGATTTCTCAACAGCACTGGATAAAAAAAATTATGAATAGACAACTTGGGACTTTAAGTAGCTGACAGATCCAGTGATTATCATCTGTTATTTGAAGTTGTATCTGATTATATTATATTCAATGTGAAGGAGGACCTTTGTCTATAGATGCAGTCTTTTGACAGCTTTGACAAACAACTGTTCCGCAAAGTTTAGGTATTACATTGGAAGGCATATATGTTTACGTCTCCATCCTAGGAATATACAGGTGCTGGTCATATAATTAGAATATCATCAAAAAGTTGATTTATTTCAGTGATTCCATTCAAAAAGTGAAACCTGTATAATGTATACATTCATTCCACACAGACTGATATATTTCAAGTGTTTATTCCTTTCAATTTTGATGATTATAACTGACAACTAATGAAAATCCCAAATGCAGTATCTCCGAAAATTAGAATATTACTTAAGACCAATACAAAAAAAGGATTTTTAGAAATGTTGGCCAACTGAAAAGTATGAACATGAAATGTATGAGCATGAACAGCACTCAATACTTAGTTGGGGCTCCTTTTGCCTGAATTACTCCAGCAATGCGGCGTGGCATGGAGTCGATCAGTCTGTGGCACTGCTCAGGTGTTATGAGAGCCCAGGTTGCTCTGATAGTGGCCTTCAGCTCTTCTGCATTGTTGGGTCTGGCGTATTGCATCTTCCTCTTCACAATACCCCATAGATTTTCTATAGGGTTAAGGTCAGGCGAGTTTGCTGGACAATTAAGAACAGGGATACCATGGTCCTTAAACCAGGTACTGGTAGCTTTGGCAGTGTGTGCAGGTGCCAAATCCTGTTGGAAAATGTAATCTGTATCTCCATAAAGTTGGTCAGCAGCAGGAAGCATGAAGTGCTCTAAAACTTCCTGGTAGACGGCTGCGTTGACCTTGGACCTCAGAAAACACAGTGGACCAACACCAGCAGATGACATGGCACCCCAAACCATCACTGACTGTGGAAACTTTACACTGGACTTCAAGCAATGTGGATTCTGTGCCTCTCCTCTCTTTCTCCAGACTCTGGGACCTTGATTTCCAAAGGAAATGCAAAATTTACTTTCATTAGAGAACATAACTTTGGACCACTCAGCAGCAGTCCAGTCCTTTTTGTCTTGTTTAAGAGTGTCTTGACACAAGGAATGCGACAGCTGAAACCCATGTCCTGCATACGTCTGTGCGTGGTGGTTCTTGAAGCACTGACTCCAGCCGCAGTCCACTCTTTGTGAATCTCCCCCACATTTTTGATTTGGTTTTGTTTTACAATCCTCTCCAGGGTGCA
>JACXGI010001613.1:67347-80966 GCA_016801175.1 Esox masquinongy
TTCCCTTCGCCTCTCTATTAATGTGCTTGGACACAGAGCTCTGTGAACAGCCAGCCTCTTTAGCAATGACCTTTTGTGTCTTGCCCTCCTTGTGCAAGGTGTCAATGGTCGTCTTTTGGACAGCTGTCAAGTTAGCAGTCTTCCCCATGATTGTGTAGCCTACAGAACTAGACTGAGAGACCATTTAAAGGCCTTTGCATGTGTTTTGAGTTAATTAGCTGATTAGAGTGTGGCACCAGGTGTCTTCAATATGGAACCTTTTCACAATATTCTAATTTTCTGAGATACTGAATTTGGAGTTTTCATTAGTTGTCAGTTATAATCATCAAAATTAAAAGGAATAAACACTTGAAATATATCAGTCTGTGTGGAATGAATGTATACATTATACAGGTTTCACTTTTTGAATGGAATTACTGAAATAAATCAACTTTTTGATGATATTCTAATAATATGACCAGCACCTGTAATTATATTCAACCCACAGATTTTTTAAACTAAAAGCTTTAAATTCCTGCTGCCATTTTGGTCCTGGCAGAGGCTAGTTGCTGAGGGTCTCATTATGGACTGGAGGGAAGAGAAAGTGAAGTTCTGTCATGTCCGTCTGAGCCCATGTGAGTCTGTCTTGGACAGGACATGGAAGACTGACTCTGATCTCTGGAGAGAGGCTTTGTTATGCTGTCAGAGTTATTTCTTTCCTCCATCATCCCTCTTTCTAAAATGTTCACTGGAAGGATTATTGAAATGGAAATTTGTGGCCCATGTATTTTTTTCAGAATAGCAACAGCTATTAATACACCCAAAGGTCTTGTTGGGATCATGCAAGATTCTATTAGTGGCTATTGAATATAGATATATCGTGGTCATTTTACAGTGCAAAAATAAATATGTCATGCATCATGAATTATTCCTTTTTAAAGAATATCTAAAACATAACATATTTTACTGATTTATGTGCACTTAAGTGATGTACCACACTTATTTATTGGTCAATAGTGTCATCCTGTTTTAGGTACTAGTCTGAGAAACTTTGCATTGAACTTTGCATTGCAAGAAATTTGTCCATCAAAATGCTCATTTGTTTCTGAGGAATTTGGGTGAGTATACAGAATTTCAGCAGTCTGAGCAGTGACCTTTTAATATTTTGTGATATTGTTATATATTGTTTGTTATAGTGCTTACATCTGTTCAAAGAATTTAATTTTAGATATGCTGTTTCTATGACAAGACACATCATTTACACTGAGTAAACTTTGTGACATACACATGTACTACCTAATTAATAGATGCACAGAGAAAGATATATATTGTCCCCCTCCTAATTTAATGTTGGAGGACAAAACATTTAAATAACCCAGCTCATAACAAATTTACATTGGCAAGTCTGAAATTATGAAAGAATTGTGATCTTATCCATCCCAAGGATTCTGAGTGTGCTGAGGGGAATATTTGAGAATATGCAGAAGTGTTTACATGGTAGTTAAAGCAAGAGAAGTGTTTACATGGTAGTTAAAGCAAGAGAAGTGTTTAGATGGTAGTTAAAGCAAGAAAAGTGTTTACATGGTAGTTAAAGCAAGAGAAGTGTTTACATGGTAGTTAAAGCAAGAGAGGCAAGCAGGTCTCATCCCATGATCTTGGAGGTACATTGTGTCCATTTGTTCACTTTAGTGAATAACTGTGTGCATATTCTCTTAGTGGACCACTTTTCCTGTCCTGAAGCTAAATGTCAGTGTTGGACCTCCATGCTTAGTATAGATAAAACCCTCAGAGAACTGTATGATCAATCCATTTCACCTCCTTAGAATTAAAACAACTAAGCAGCTTCATGTCGTTAGAATTTAAAACCCTTTTGACTTTATCAATTTTGTCCTCACTTCAGCTATTTTGGATGACATGAGAGCAAAGTTGCCTAACTCAGAAAGAATTCATGAAAAATACAGTAATTTTAACAGCATGGCAAAACATGGCTAGTGCTACGCTGGATAATTAGAACAGTATCTCTGAAACATTCATAAACAGATGGGTAAAAAGTCCATAATGCCAAAGTGAATAATGAAATTTGCATATAAAAATATTAAACAAAATAATTGATTGCATAAGAATCCACCCCCTTCGACACACTTGAATGAGCTTTGGTGCAACCAGTTGTCTTTAGAACACAATTGTTTTTAACGATTTTTATGAAATATACCCTGTAATTCTGATTTTACATAAGCTAGTTTTCCCGTGTAAGAATAATTATATTACAGTAATAAAAAATTTAATGCGAGTAGACCACTAATTGGCTAGCTCATCTTTCCCTATATTGCTGACTGGCCAGTTAAAACTCCTTGGGCGGATGATGTCATCCACCTAAGCATTTTTAAATCTTTGAGATAGAAGTTTGGCTAAAAATACATAATTTCAACAGCATGATATTGGGTATGAGTTAACGTAATATGTGAGATTTCCACTGGGATTTTGCGCTATATACAGTATCCAGCATTTTGTTTGGTTCCATGTTTTTCACAAATAGTGATCTGCAAAGTTTACTGTAGAGAGAGAGAATGTAGTTATATTGAATAAATTAACTATGTACCTTATTTTTGCAGATTTACACTCGATATGGGAAATGCTACACCTTCAACTCTGGTTTGGACGGCAACCCATTGTTGACGACGTTAAAAGGCGGGACAGGAAATGGGCTGGAGATCATGTTAGATATACAACAGGATGAATACTTACCTGTTTGGGGAGAGACAGGTAAGTACCCAGCTGTACCAACCTCTGTTACAAGTCAGAACCACTTTCACTAATCCCAACAGAAATCCAATAAGGACTATTTCTTTGGTCATGGCAAAACCTGGCCTTGCACATCAACCGGTCAACTGGCATTCAAGGTGCTTTCCTAGCACTCAGTTTCACCTGTGCAGTATTACAACAGGTCTAGTTTGTTTATGAGGATCCCAGTTAGCTAACGCCAAAAACAGCAACTCCTCATCGTGAGTCCACACAAAACATAAAACATTACATACTACAGAACATTAGCAGACAAGCTCCACACAATGACAGAAAGTGATTGTTTAAACCCTTATCCAATGCTATACGTAATGTCTCCATCCTGCTAAAAAGGGTTCCTTTTTAGCGCTGATTTCAACACATGGCCTTATCGTAGATAACCAGTAAAAACCCATCTCATTCCAAAGACAAATAACAGTGCCTCCGACCAGGAAAAACAGACGACAAAAGGTTTCAGTTGTTCCATTCTCTGGCCTGCTGTATGTATCCACAGACGAGACCTCGTACGAAGCAGGCATCAAGGTTCAGATCCACCACCAGGACGAGCCTCCCTTCATTGACCAGCTGGGATTTGGTGTGGCCCCTGGTTTTCAAACTTTTGTGTCATGTCAGCAGCAACTGGTACCTAATGCTCAGCCTCTTGCACAAACACTTTTTCCTCCGTTCCTTCCTTCCTCAAACTCTTCTCCACTCTGCTTTTGTCTGTGTATTTATCTAAATCTCCAACCCTTCTTCCTCATACTGTCATTGGTTAGAAATCTGTCTCAGAACCTGCAGCAAAATCAGTTCTGTTTACTGTATAATTCATGGAATAACATGCAACCAGGGCATTCGCTTAACCCAGGGCTTGACTTGGACTGAAGTATGTGTCATTACTCCTTTTGAGTGCCGAAACTATTTGTATTTAGGTGCAAGAGCTCCCTAATACATTTGCGCTAATATTCTAGGAACGGGAGCTCAAACACTAAGACATTTAAGGTGGTAGTACTCAGCTCCAGTAACCCACAGCCCAAGTCAAGCACTGTCTACATCCAAACAGAAACTCATGAAGTGGTGACAATGGAATGATTTGCTGCCCAATATGTATCCAACAAGCGATACAGAGAGAATGACGGATTGGATGTTCCAGACTGACAGTAGACACATATTTACTCTGTATGGAATAAGAATAAGAATTAAAAATATCTCTTCTGAATGCCACATAAATTGGATTCAGTCATGCATAATAATACTATGTAGAGAGACAAATAACATTCAGAAGATTAGGTTGCTTTTCATAAAATGCACAGACCCATGCAGAAACCACTGTAGAAAAGTAAAATCTCTTCCCCAGTGAATTTCACATTTTCATTGTGTAATGGTAGCAGAAGTTGAAAAATCATCATGGCTTTGTAAGAGAGAACAAACTAACATTAAGCATTAGGAATTACAGGCTGCAATTGAAGTGTAGTCAGAAAAGGCTCCCAGGAGTACCACAGTATTCACCAGAATTGACACCGCTTCAGAAGCTCTCTTGCTAAAATCACTCAGTTTAAATAATGGATGATGAAGCATAGCTGGTACAATGAATCGAAAAACCTAGTTGGGGATTGAAAGAATGTAACTTGTGTAATTACATAGATGATACTGAATATGAGCTGAGAAGATATTTCACTATAACTTACAGTGCCACTAACCACAGTCCCATGCAGTGCTACCTATAACAGATGGCCATGTTACCAGTTAAGGTGGTAAGATTTACCATTTTACATTTGGGCAGCCTAGTGGTCAAGACCGTTGGACCAGTAAATGAAAAGGTTTCTGGTTCTAGTCCCAGAGGATCTGGTTCTAATCCCAGAGCTGACAAAGTGAAAGACCTTGTCAATCTGTCCTCGGGCACGACAGTTAACCCAAATTGCTTCCAGGTCGATAAATAAGAATGTATTATTAGTATACTTACCTGGTAAAATTACAAAATAAATGTCTAATATCCATCATCTAGTTGGAGAATGGGAATATTAAATCAATGCTATTTTCTATGAGGCAGATAACAGGACATCAAGTGTTAGGTGTATACTTCTTAGGGATTTTTCAGTTCAGTATTGAGGCCGCCACTATGCAGAGCTGAAACATCCCTAAGAAGTCCTTTTTCCTGTGGTCACATGGCCATCGGTTTCAAAACACGTAAGTAACCTATTTCAATGTCAACCCATTATCAGTATCAGTCATAAAATTGCTCACAGACATTCCCCGGACTATATCGACACAACTTGGAGGTGCTGGTCCATAATAAGAAAAGCAAAAGCTGTAAATTCTAGTTCCTCCGAAGCAGTCATTTATTCTCCCCAATGTTTTGACAGCAGAGCTGTCTTTATCAGGGTACAGTAAACACAATGATTTTCATATTAACCCAACCACACCAAAATGTGTCTTGAAATGTTTTGTGCTATACATAATAACTGAATATAGTATTACACATACTGCATTTTGTCATATATGATTAAAGTTATAACTTGAAACTGTGACATGACTGGAGAGTGCAGCTTTGATCTTCTGAAATATATTTTCTTTGGCATCACTTTGTTGAGGGTTTATTTATACATTTTATACACATGTTAACTACGATAATATCACTTATATATTTAAAAAAAATCTAAGAGCAATTGTTTAAAACAACAATTACTTTCATGATATTTTACAAAGCCTATTATTCTAGAGAATACATTAATGGGTGATTCTTCAAAGCCTCTCTAAATGGAATTATTGAGGAGGTGCCTCTCTAAAACAGACATTTGGACACCACAATTCCAGAAACGTTTAAATTCTTAGTACAATATACTTCCCTTGTAAAATTGCTGTTACTGTATCTATAGGTCATATGTAAATTCAGCTGCTCTAATGACAAGGGCAATTCATTGACATTGTATTGAAGTGATTAGTGGGACATTCATGTCTGAAAATAATAATTTATCATACTAGTACTACCATCTCAAATGAATCCAAATTAATTGATTCATTTTAACCCCATACCCCTTTATTTGTATGTGCTTTTTGTATTTTTATTGGAGGGACAGTTCAATGTAGGAGATCTCATACTTCCATTCACTAGAACCACCTGTATCTAACTAGTTTAACCACAAAACAACCATGATACAAAGAGGTAATCCTCTCGCGATCTCAATGGAAGATCTGAAATCAGTTATTAATGGACAGATTAATTCACCGAAACAGAAATTTGGACCACTATTTTTACAAAAATGTCTTTTGTTTTGATTGGGCTTGATAAAGGTTTTCAAGATGCATGGCTGAATGACAAGAAATAAAAATGTCTAACCCAATTCTGCGAACTGGGCTCGAGTCCTGAAGCCTGGGCTGTTTTATAGCTCAGTAAGGTGAACACTTACAGGCTGGCTGGCTGGCTGACTGACTGCTTATATCGGCTTATTTCCGGGGGCCAAACCAATAAGGGCTTTGACAGATGTTGTCCTATTGGTTATTGCATCCGTGTTGCTGCTCTCTGTTGGTGGTGACATGTTTACTGGTCCCTCCCCCAGGTGAGACGTCCTATGAGGCTGGAGTAAAGGTACAGATTCACACTCAGTCAGAGCCTCCATTTCCCCACCAGCTGGGCTTTGGGGTAGCCCCCGGCTTCCAAACCTTTGTTTCCTCCCAAGAGCAGCGGGTAGCGTACCGTAGAGTACCGTTTGTTTGTCTGGGTATGCTGCATGTATGCCACAAGTGCCACCCAACTGCATACACAAGTCTTCTTGACGGAATGGATCAATCACCGTCTTCCACGTGGCTGCAGCGGACTGCATTTCAATGTCTGTGTCATCATTACTCTTCGACATGGAATAGCAGCACATAATGCTATCCTTCACAGCTAACACATTTAACACTCATCATCCGGTCATTGTCTTCACACAAGCTGATGTATATGGGAAACCAATATTACTGTGCACTTGTATTTTGTTCTTTTTGGCGTTGCATTTGAATTTTTCATATCTGTAGCATACTCTACATCTGCTTAATTCATCCTAATGGCCAGTCATTTTTTTGTGGTTTTAATACCCTCTCAGAGTAAGGTCATCTAGTGGACCTGCTATTTGCATTGGGTTTGTATATTCTGTATGGACCATGGTTAGAAGAGTCTGTGGGCTGGCAGTACATTTCCATAAACACTTAATCACATTTTCCATTGCAAGTCACTTCATAAGTTATTGGCACTGCTGTCTCTGCCATGTTCAATCTTCCAGAGCATTTAGATGGTAGAGAAGGTGATGGGTAGCTCTGGGAAATATTACTGAGGTATTCAGAAAATCTCAAAGCCACACAGTCTTTTTCTATGTGCTGTTAATGCTAAATGGGCTTCTCCAAAAGTGTGTTAAATACAAAAATCAGTCTAGAATTTCAGATAGTAAGTCAGTTATTTGTATGCATTTTTGTTTAATTGTTTTTACGGTTGATCATTTTTTTCTTTTTTTAAAGCCCAAAAAGGATGTATTTGGTAATTTTCCTTTAAATAACATATTTATATTAAAAGTAACTTTAAGATCAGAGTTGCTCCATTGAGGCAAGCAACTATCTATCCACTTCTGGCTGTACATATATAACACCATTTACAGGCAATGCGGATTACAGCAAACGAATGAGCAAAACTTAACGAAGCAATCAGTTGTAATGTGTTTCGAAGATAGCAGAACTTACAGTGACTTACAGTGACTACAGTGGGTATCCACAGCAGAGCTGGTAGGAGAGGCTTCTAAGATGCTGGATCTTTTCTTCCAGTTAAAAATGAGGCGGGGTGGGTGGGTCACTCTGTTCATGATCTCAAGCTGAAGGTGTGTGAGAGTCCAAACTCCTTGCCAGGGGTGCCCAGCATCCGCATTGTTCAGGTCGGAGAAGCTGAGGCTGTGAGAACTGATGCCAGTTGTTCTCCAGGCCATTTACAAGTCAGTGGCTTTTATAAAAGATGGTAGGTGTCACAACACAAGACAAACAAGAGACAGCGTTCCTTTGTAGCAGCGACAGCAGACTGGTCAGCTTCCACAGAACTCCAAAATTCCTGTAGATCTTACAAGGAGCTTCCCTTTCACATTATCGAAAAAGTGGCGATTATCTGTAGGACTTAGAATTGTTAGGGACTACTGTATTAAAATACTACCACGATAACTACATATAATACGTTTTGTAATTTGATGTTCCCGACATAATGACCACCATATGTCCATTGCAGAAAGACAAGAGCCTCAGAAATTGGTTCCTTACTGAAGGTTATTGGCGAACAAAGGACAGAATACTGGGGCCTCATTTGTAAATAAATTTGTCCTTAGAAACCGAATTTCAAATGGTCGCACAAATAGAAAAAGTGTGATTTATCAAATGACAGTAAAACGCCCACGAAGACGATCGCCATTGATAAATACCACTTGTTCGTACAGTCAGTACTCGTCAACGACTTTGGCTTTTGCACTTCAACATGCACACTGGTGCAACCCTGAAATCTAAGAGAACAATTTTTCTGAGATTGACCATGGTACCTGTACATGTGCCATAGTGTAACATGTTGAGTGCATGCCAAAATTATCGTTTTGGCTCGCTCCATTGTTTCTCAATTGACCAGCAAAACTTTGAACTTTCTAAAAAGAGTCTTTAGCATTGGGAAATATGCTGTTCTTCAAGTGAATAAATTGAATAATAACCCCACCCTCAACTGCACACTTAACTGCAGCCTTCCAACCACAATCAGCATCATTATTTTGGTGTTATACACAATGTTAGCTGCAAATTCAGTTAGGTGAGGCTGTTCTTTTCACATAGTAGTCCTGGGATGGTGCTTTGGTTTTCTGTGCCATGCCATGTATTTTTTTAGGAATCCATGAATGCAAAATAAATTTATAATCTCCTCTTCACTCAAACCTGTTGAGCGGTGGTGTATCAAAAATGTATGAAACTGTTTGTTTTGCGGCCAGTAATTGGCTAGCTCATTCTGGTGAGATGCCAGACTGATAAGGTCCCATTGAAAAGTGCCCATTGCACTTACCCGATCGGGGAATGGATTTGCATCAGAATGGCATTTGTTCTCTTTGTTTGCCTCTCTAACATATTTCTTTTGTCAAAATGATGTCTGCTGAGTGACTCTTTCTGTATAAAGGTCTGCAGAGTCTCTTAAAATGCACTCTCTTAAATGCAGCATATGGCAAATCTTCCATCAGAGGATCAGGCTCCCATTTCATTTCCAATTATCGCAGTCTGTTATAATAATTCAGCAATCGTTTTACACATCTATAATTTAACTAATTGCTGGACTTTATATGGATTATTACATTTCAGAAGCAGTTCCCATATTCCACCGCTTGGCACCGTGATCATGGCTTTGCGTAAATGTACATTCAAGCAAACGTTCACATTGATCAATCTCATGAATGGTTTATGCACAGATTTTGTATGAATAAATGAGGCCCCTGGAGTATTGGTGGCTGTGCAACACACTGGTGTTAAAATAATTTTGCAATATTCTCAAACAGAAATGATATACTGTATTGTAAAAATACCTGTGCATAATATACTAGTATAAACTGCATAATTTGTTTCCCTTAAATCAGTAATAATCTGTCCATTACTATGAGCACAGTGATACTAAAGAAAAAACAAGTCTGTGGAAATCTGAACAATGATCTTATATTAAGCATATTATCAGGACTGTATGTAAATCTGAACAATAATCTTATACTAGGCTGATTATCAGGACTGTATGCAAATCTGAACAATGATTTTATACTAGGCAGATTATCAGGACTGTACTTGATGGTGCATGTATGCTGTGTATCATATCAAATTGCTAATTCTTTCATAATATTTATTTCTCAAATACTGCATCCAACATAGTTTAATAACATTGTGCTTTTTGTTACCATTCAGTATGTCATAATAAGCCACATTCATTCTTAAAAGGTAGGAAATGGAGGTTTGCATAAAGCCTGTTTTACAACAATTCCATTCTAATCATCTAAAAACCTCAAAGAAACACTACATGCAGTACAGAAAGCGCATTGACTGGGGAGGTTTTAAAACAACAATAATTCTTCATTAACTGTGGTGTCCTGTCTGAAGTTACATATTTCCAGATTATATTTGCCCTGTTTCCATAGTACTCCATGGTAGTCTGCTTTCCTTTCAGACCTGACCAGCATCAGTGATTGTCTGCATGGTGTCTGCTTGCTGCTTTTTGTGACCTGTGTTTACCAGTTATACATCATCTCACTGGAATAGTATTGCACTGTAGATCTGGACAGCATCCAGAAATATGTATTTATTGCATTATGTTCCCTTATTAACTGTTTGAAACATTTCTGTTGTTTTTTTGTCTGCTTGTGGGCACTTTTAAGTTGGATTCCCTGCTGGGCTGAGCTTGACTGGCTGTTGTTGACTACGGTTCCGACACTGTGCCATTGTACTGAGGGGTAACTTGTGCTTTGATCTGTCCCAGCTTCAGTACCTCCCTCCCCCTTGGGGAGACTGCAAGTCCACCCCTATTGACTCGGAGTTCTTCACCACGTACAGCATCACAGCGTGCCGTATCGACTGTGAGACGCGCTACCTGGTGGAGAACTGTAACTGCAGGATGGTCCACATGCCCGGTACTCAAAACATATTGGCTAGACTGTCCAATCATTCCTCAGTAAAATAGGATTTGTCTCTATGTTTCCAGTTGTTACACCAAGGAAAATGCAGTGATTGTTAAGCGGATTAATTTGAAATGTCTCTTTTTTTCTTTTATCCTTTGTCTTGTTCTTTAGGGACCTCAACAGTTTGCACACCAGAGCAGTACAAGGACTGTGCAGACCCAGCTTTAGGTAAGCCAGTGGTCATTGTCTACATTAGAAACATGAAGCCGTTATCACTAATAACCTCTGGACACACCACACAACATTATAGTCTGGGGTAAATAAGAACAAATAAATGTTTGTTTAATACAACCTCTTGAAATACTAGGGAGCTCTGGAGAAGCAACAGCTGTCTTTGCTACCTATATTGAATTGCATTTGTTCATGGGGCCTATAGTGAATTTTACCCAGTAGGCTTTTTTTTGTGTCCCCTCTTTGCAACCATGGACGCCCATTTAATTACTGTTTCCACAGACTTCTTGGTAGAGAAAGACAATGATTACTGTGTGTGTGAGACCCCCTGCAACATGACTCGCTATGGCAAGGAGCTGTCCATGGTGAAGATACCCAGTAAAGCCTCTGCAAAATATCTGGCCAAGAAATTCAACAGAACTGAGCAATACATTGGGTAAGTACCTGGACAGCTACAGTGAGTTAACAGAAGTGAAATAGCAATCAGAGATTTGCAATTTGATGAAAATAACTAATTGAAAGGATTTTATAGGGCCGCACCATCAAATTTCAGTGTAAAGTAATGCAACATGTCTATGTCAATTGATGACATACTTCTAAAATGTACATAAAATGATTTTGTTGTTTTTGTTGTGTCTAGTGACAACCTACTAGTTCTGGACATCTTCTTTGAGGCGTTGAATTATGAGAAGATTGAGCAGAAAAAGGCTTATGAAATTGCAGGGTTGCTTGGTGAGAGATTTTTTCAAGTATTCCCATCAGGATCACTATCTGTTTTCAGACATACAGGAAACATGCTGATCATTGACAACATATCCACAGCAAGCATTACATGATGATCATGTGTCATTCACACCTGCTGGTTTAAACATTTTGAGGCTGTTTTCTATGAAGTCTTGGCTGAATGCATTTCCATAATGTATTTCAGGTCTCAGTCTTACAGCTCTGCTGAGCTGGCTCAGATACTAGGAGTTAAAGTGAATGATTCAGGATTGGTTTATTCACTGTGCTGTCACCTGGCCGACAGTACTACTGCCCATCCATGTCTGTTTATTTGTCATCCTTTTCAGGTGACATTGGTGGTCAGATGGGTCTGTTCATTGGAGCAAGTGTTTTAACCATACTGGAAATATTTGATTACTTATATGAGGTAAAGATGAGGCGCTCACCTTTTTTAAGGACTTCGAAGTATTCTTAAATACACAGCTCAAAAAAATGAAGGGAACACGTAATCATCACAGTATAACACAAAGTCAGTTAAACTTCAGGGATATCAATCTGTCCAGTTAGGAAGCATAAGTGATTGTGAATCGATGTCACCTGTTTTGGTGCAAATGAAAGTGACAACAGGTGCACTGGAGAGGCAACAGCAAGACAACCCCCAAAAAGGGAATGGTTTTGCAGGTGATGGCCACAGACAATTGCTCTCTCCTTATCCTTCCTGACTGATTCTTCTCTAGTTTTACATTTTGCTAGTGTCCTTGTCACTACTGGTAGCATGAGGCGGTACCTGCAGCCCATTCAAGTTGCACAGGCAGTCCAGCTCCTCCAGGATGGCACAACCATATGTGCTGTCGCAAGAAGGCTTGCTGTGTCTCCCAGTACAGTCTCAAGAGCATGGAGGAGATACCAGGAAATGGGCAGTTACACGAGGAGAGCTGGACAGCGTCGTAGAAGGGCATCAACCCAGCAGAAGGACCAGTATCTGCTCCTTTGTGCGAGGAGGAACAGGAGGAGCTCTGCCAGAGCCCTACAAAATGACCTCCAGCGGGCTACTGGTGTGCATGATTCTGACCAAACTGTCAGAAACAGACTCCATAAGGGTGGAATGAGGGCCCGACGTTCTTTAGTGGGAACTGTGCTCACAGCCCAGCACCGTGCAGCTCGATTGGCATTCGCCAGAGAACACCAGAATTGGCCGGTCCACCATTGGCACCCCGTTCTTTTCACAGATGAGAGCAGGTTCACACTGAGCACATGTGACAGCACATGTGAAAGAGTCTGGAGACGCCGTGGTGAATGTTGTGCTGCCTGCATCATCATCCAACATGACTAGTCTGGCGGTGGGTCAGTGATGGTCTGGGGAGGCATGTCCTTGGAGGGTCACACAGACCTCCATGTTCTAGCCAATGGTACTCTGACTGCTGTTAGGTGCCGGGATGAAATCCTCAGACCCATCGTCAGACCTTACGCTGGTGCAGTGGGCCCTGGGTTCCTCCTGGTGCAGGACAATGCCCGGCCTCATGTGGCCAGAGTGTGTAGGCAGTTCCTGGATGACAAAGGCATTGATACCACTGATTGGCCCTCACTTTGAGTAGCGCCACAGACTGTCCAAGAGCTCACTGATGCCCTGATCCAGGACTGGGAGGAGATCCCCCAGGACACCATCTGTGTCTCATCAGGAGCATGCCCAGACATTGTCGGGAGTGCATACAGGCACATGGGTGCCATACACACTACTGAGTCACATTGAGTTGCTGTGATGAAATTTACGCAAGTTGGAACAACCTGTGATTTTGACTCCAGCCCTCAGTCGGTTGGTGATTTTGGTTTCCGTTGGCCGTTGTTACGTCATTTTGTTCTCAACGAATTACACAATGTGCAGTAAAGATTTTCATCTTTAATATATTTCATTCATCGAGACCCGATGTGTGATTTAAGTGTCCCCTTACTTTTTTTGAGCAGTGTAGTACAGTGCCTTGCGAAAGTATTCAGCCCCCTTGAACTTTTCGACCTTTTGCCACATTTCAGGCTTCAAACATAAAGATATAAAACTGTATTTTTTTGTGAAGAATCAACAACAAGTGGGACACAATTATGAAGTGGAACGAAATTTATTGGATATTTCAAACTTTTTTAACAAATAAAAAACTGAAAAATTGGGCGTGCAAAATTATTCAGCCCCTTTGATTTCAGTGCAGCAAACTCTCTCCAGAAGTTCAGTGAGGATCTCTGAATGATCCAATGTTGACCTAAATGACTAATGATGATAAATAGAATCCC
>JACXGI010001614.1:0-61868 GCA_016801175.1 Esox masquinongy
CCCCCCCCCCCCCCCCTCCACCCCAGTTGTAGTGGCTCAGCTCTGGCTGGCAGTGAATCTGCTTGGTAAAGCTTTTATATCCTGGTATTTTCAGTTATATCCCTCTATCTCTCCCCCTCTCTTTGCTCCCTTGTTCAAGGCAGGGCAAATCCAAAAAGGGGATTGATTTTGCGCACTTGCCTTGCCATGTTCTTATCCCTCGTCTGTGTTTTTTTTGTTGTCGCTTATAATACAAAATGCACCTTGTGCTTTTTTCCTGAATTGCCTCATCCTGTCTCCCAAATCCGTGGCGGCGGAAAAGTACTGATCTGAGCCTTCTGGTTCCTATCCATCTAGCAGTGTGCCCAGTCATAGACACAAAGTGCTGAGTGCATCATGTCTTCCCCCATGCTGTTACTGTTACAATAAGTTCTGAGAATATGTTCTGTTAAATCTAGGTTGAGTCCCAAATGGCACCCTATTCTCCATGTAGTGCACTACGTTTGACCAGATACTGCACCTATTGGCTCTGATCAAAAGTGGTGCACATTGGAATAGGAAGCCATTTGAGATAGAGTTTGTGTCTGTCCTCCACAACAATTCTTGATGGATAAACAGTGAAACACAGCAGTTGACAATGCATAAAATGGAGGTTTGACATGACTCCTTTCAGATTAACTCCTATCCTCATAGCTCAGCCTGACCACTCTAACAAAACCCACAGAGGTCATGGTGCTACTCGCTTATAAACCTCTCTAGTTGAATCTCTTGAATAACTGTCTCCAGCACCTGGGTGCTTGCAATCTGCACCGGGAGATTGCAAGCAATCTGCATCTGCATTTTAAACCCATATAAATATATGTTAGACTGAGCGAGCTAAGCATTGCTTTAACATTTGCCCAAGAAGCTGAATTTTAATAGCTAAATAATTAAGTTTCTCTCCATGAGACATCTAGAGTCATTCCAAAGGCACTCTCTACCAAATAATGGGAGGTTAAACTAGACAGGCCCTCTACCTTCCTAAAACTTGATTAATGCCCTTTGTTTCCACAATCATTTTCCTGCTACCATTTATAATAAGATTGGAGTGGAGGCGCCATAAAAAGAGAAACAGATTTTTAGCACAGTATCCATTAGTTGTTGTCCTTGGTAGCTTTCTGTTAGTAAGTGAAATCACTATTGAGCAACAGAGAACATCAAGTGCTGATAAGCATGGTTACTAACGACAACAGGGATTTAAGGTCCTCTAATGAGAGTGGAGGCTAAATCTCTTTCCTGCATGAGAGATCTTAATTTAACAGTTGTGGCAACAGTTATATTGGACAGATTCAACTAATATTAAACGCATTATAAAAATCTGCATGTGGTGTCACAGTTCACTTACCATGGAGAGAGGAATGATTGCCTGTATGTCTTTCTGCACTACGGTCAATTCAGTGACCACCTTCTCTGAGTCCGGAGGAGGGTTCTGGCCCTGATAGTCAATGTTCCAGTTGATCCTTCTGGTGACAGATTGGCTGGTGAAGTTCTCCATCTCAAAGTCCAGTTGCATCACTTCAATATTGACCAGTGCATCCCTGTGGGGCAGGATATTTAATAAGTGATTAGGTTAACCAAAACAACATTATCACTGCAACATGTTATCAAAACATAATAGGAGCCCTCACCAAATTCAGCCATTTCATTCATTTACAAGGGGCCTAATGGGGGGTCAGGTCTACATTTGATCATTAAATACCCTAATGAGTAGGCCATGGACATAAACAGCTGTTCTATCATGTATTAGGCATTATGTATTGTAACAATCAGCAAATGAGACAATTAGGCTGCCACTTGTGCCCATCTGTTGTTTGGCAATAACTGATGAGGTCTGGAAATTTGGCACCATGAACATGCATGAGCATGTTTATCAGAGTAGGATTTTTATTGTTACGAGTTTGTATCAAGAGAGATACTGATGGATTATCATTGCAGTGTGCCAAGATGGCGCTTAACATTTTTAAATTAAGGAGGCATTTGCAGAGCCTTTACTATGTAAGCCTAAGGTTAGTCATCACTCAAGATAAACTCTTGATACTCCAAAAGTGAGTTGAACTAATTTCAAGGTGACTGCTGATTCTTGGACAAAGACTACACCTTTGAAATGCAACAGCTTCACGATATAAGTGCACCATGACAACAAATTGCTGAGAAACGGAATGCCCCCACCTTAATCTAAGGAGCTGTCTTGACCAACTGTGCGTGATGCAAATTTGAGTGCACCTCCTCGCTTTGTAAATGTACCCAGTCAAGCAACTCATTCCCAGTGCTGGCTTTACCTGCATTAATGATAAATATGTCTCACACAGATATGTAGACTATACATTTAATCTGATAGTTTCTCACAATAAATTATATGTATGTATTAACCGCCTCTATGGGGTGTCAGTTACCCAGTCACTGAAATATATAATGACATTTCTATGGACGAGATAACCTCATTATCATATGAGGGACATTATTAGCTGGTTATGGATAACACAGTATTCAAACATACTATGTGAACATTAACAACATGAACAGTTGACATGTGTACCTGTATGTGAGTTATTGAGATTCAAATGTCCACCTTAAGGGATCTTTTTTTTTTCTTGGATTGATAATTGGCTCCCCTGTAGCTCACTTAGTAAGAGCATGGTGCTTGCAATGCCAGGTTTACTAGTTTGATACTTAATTTATTTTTTGATAAGGTTCACAAATTTTCCCACCAGACTTTCTGAGCGTTTGGGGAGATTAGTCTGGTAACGAGATTAGTCATGGAATGATAAGCGACAATGTAGCCTATGTCAAGGGATGGAAAAATAGTAATGTGATTTTGGTGCGTGTAAAAAATCCCCCCATTTTACTTTATTTCAAGACTGTCAGTAACAGGTTTGGCACAAGACCACTTGGAAATCAATCTGAATTACAGAAGCTTCCCTAAAAGATCAAATTTGAGATGAGCAAAACATTTAGGTGACATTCCCTCATCAATGAATTGTCAACAGTTATAGATTTGCGTTACATGTATAGTTATGCAAATTGAATGTAATGCAAATACTTGGGAATGGGAATGATTAGAAAAGATTTTCCATTGCATGTGGTTTGTTAACCCAGCGCATTACCCAGTGTTACGTTCACATACAAACCACCACAAGATATTGTTGCTTCAACAAAAGGGAAAAAGAACTTGCTGAAAATAAAAACAGGCGGGGATGGAAAATGTGTTCTGAAAGGCCTCCATGGGGTGTCCACTGAAAATGCTCTTGCAGCTAAAATGTGCCTTAAAATATCCTCAACATGAATGTTCACAACAAAACCCACACAACATTTTTGTAAATCAGAATAATAATTTCTGGCTTGTATAATTTCAATCAGTGGGAGAAACAAATGAAGGTCATTCCAACTAAAGGACTGTACCAGCATTTCCTAAATAACAGCAGATCCTATCCAAACTAAAGAGATTACCAGCACAGGTGAAACATATGTAAATGACTGGACTCCAAAGAGAGCCAACACTAACTTGGTTGCCTAAATCAAAACACAATCTTGAAATAGGGTAACACAACAACAAAATTTGTATATACAAAGTATGCAAAGGACAAATTTGCTTACAATAACCAACAGTAACAACTCCCTAGTCATAACTGGTTGAACTGAAATTTTTCAAATACAGTATTAAAATAAATGAATGCCTTGCAAAAGGACTCAGACCACTGACCTATTGTCTCATATCACTGAATTACAAAAGATAAGCAAAATGTTGTTCTGTTTATTTTATTTTTAAACACTCATTTTTAAACACTCAAAACCAATTATTGGAAAGTGACACTGGTTTTATGTCAGTTTTTTGTGACATAAAAAAAACTGAACACAGTAAGTTGCTTGCCTAAGTATTCAACCCCTTTACTGAGGAAAATCCCAGTTTACACAGATTAAAGAAATTGCCCTAACGAGAAGACAATTACTTTAGCACTGGCCTCCACCTGTAAAACCGTTAAAGTTGCTGTCACATTTTCTAGATAAAAAACCCACTACCGAAGGACTGTTGGTCAGGCTGTGAATCTGAACGAAAATAAAGACCAAAGAGCATTTTACAGAAGTTAGGAAAAGGGTACCAAAAAATACCCAGGTGCTATAATATCTTGTTATATCTTGCATCTTGTTATTATTGAACGAAGAATAGATGGAGAAATATACATGGAAATTCTGTATAGAACCTGCTTCTATCCAATAATTTTAAAAAAACTTGGGAGGGAATTTACCTTTCAGCAGGAGTGTGGCATTATTTGAAATTTGACACAACTGTCATCCACCCAACCCCAACAACCTGGACCAAATCTGCCATGAAGAATGGGCAAAGCTGGTAAATAAAAAGCTGGTTAATACTCAACATACTTACAGCTGCTATGGCAGCAAAAAGTACCCATACATAAATAAATGTGTGGGAATTAAATACTTGTGTTGAATACAAGCAACCTATTTCATTTTTTCCTTTTTTTTTTCCTTTTTCCTATTTTTTTTTTACAATAAATGATTTTGAGTTTTAGTGTTTAAAATTAAATATCAAGCACAACAAAATGTCAGGTCAGGGGTCTGAATACTTTTTTGCAGAATCAAACTAGCAGCATAAAACCCCTAGGTGAATTTGTATGTGTATTTATGTACTTTTTAGTAAAACTACGTAATTACAAGAACATTTCAAATTTTAAAACTTGCACAAATGTAATTTTCATGGGACAAACGTAATCGAAATAAACTGAACCTATGCAAAATGACAAACTGTGCATTCCATACATTTTATATGTGCTAAAACACTTTTGATTTTAAATTATTTATTTGTTATAAACTATTGAATCAATTCAGAATGGAAGTCTAACAAATTATATGGAAAAGTCTAACATACTCTACTGTAAATATTTTATAGACCACCATTACATAACAACCCATGTATTGCTCCAAGCTGCTAAACGACATCTAAGACACATTCTGCACTTCAAAATGGGAGCGGCAATGTAGGCCTTAGAGTAGGTTCTCGGTTTACAAAACCATTACAGCCAGCCTTGACCTGGATCTGAAATGTACCATGCTGCTATCTCCCCTTGACAGAGAGAAGTCTGCCCTTCAAAGGGAAGATGCCAGTGCTGTAATGAAGATGTGGCGCTGAATCCCGTTCTCCAGTACCACACTCCTGACAAGGCATCAAACTGCAGACGGCCTGATGAGAGCAGACAGCCTAAAGGAGTTCTCAACATTACTCACAATATATCCGTACGTAAGGGGTAAGCAACTCCGGTCCTGGAGAGACAAACATTTTTATTTTTTGTTTCAACCTGGCAGTTCATTGCACTCGTTCATTGCTCATGTGGGGAATGCGAGTTACACAGGGTGGAAATTTAGTTAAATGTGGTATAGTGACATGATGTGCGGGTGACGTGTCCTCTTCAAAAGGAAGGCCTTATCGGGTTAACATTGCCCTTTCTGTGCACCCTGGTTAGCTCATTCATCCCTTGGTTACACAGTGGTAATGCTCCCATTCTTAGATCAGGCTGTTGCAACTATATTTTTGATGTTTAAATTTGTGTGACATGCAGATAAATTGGATCTGAAGTCTTTTTCAGCACCACACGGCTGTGGACTGCAACAGGCCTGATTAACCACAACCAGGCCACCATTATAAATGGATGAGACACACCTGTGTGGGTGTGTCTTTGAGCTCTTGGCTCTTGTCCTTGCAACAGTGTTTGTCTGTGGCTCCTCTCGCAATATTTGATTGGTTTGTTCCACCTTCCCTTTCCCCGGTTATTAGTTTATAAGATTATAGGGAATAAAAAACAGAATTTATTTGTACTCAAAAGTGACTGGACCTCTTGTTTATACACCACACAGACACCCTGATGATTAGGATTTCATTAGGATCCTTATAGCTAAGTACAGTGCTAAGACAGAACTACATACATTTAAAATGACATTACATTATAGACACTATATTAATAAGTTCAGTGCACAGACAACTTCATACAAATAATGATTTAATACACTGCAATCCAATGCAGAAGGAAAAGACAAATCTTAATTCTATGTTTATTTACTAACCATTAAATTATTCTTTGTTTCGTGGTATATCCGTTCAGATGTATCTACTGTGTATAATATGTGTCCTATAACATGCACTGTTTGTGGCTTATACAGCTCTGGAAAAAATTAAGAGACCACTGCACCTTTTTTTTTCCTTTCCAAAAAAGTCGAAAATTAAGGTTTTGAGTGAGGAACAGAATGGTTAAAATTAAGAGACTACTGCAAATTGAACGCTTCTGTTCCTCACTCAAAACGTTCCTTTTCAACTTTTTTGGAAAGGAAAGAAAAAGTTGCAGTGGCCTCTTAATTTTTTCCGGAGCTGTATAATGTAATTTGAATACTATTTGTTGCTGCTGTTCTATAAACACGTTTCTGTGTTGCTGCGTCCTAGATCATATGTAACGCATTCATTGTTTAGGGTTAGTAAATCATTTAAACAGACACTACCAGGTGACGCCAAGGAAGGCATAGATTGGAATGTATCCACTGATAACATAGAAGGCTAAGTGGTTATTGAGCTCCCCCTTAATCATAAAACATTCCCCACATTCTCATTTTGGTTATAACAAAGATGTAGTCTTAGAACAGGCACTTCTTGCATTTTACTCTTCCTCCCTGCATGCCTCCTTGCTCTTGCAACCTCCAATCTTCAAAGTACTGCTATATTTGATGCTTGTAATGCAATTCTATACTCTATTTATTGAATTAATCTGTTACATTAATTTGTTGACTCCTTCGAAACATCTATAAAACAGGTCAAAATCCAGTTCAACTAATGATCTGCTATGATTCCAAAACAAGAAACCAGACAAGCCTAATTCAGCCGGCCCGCAATAGAAAGTGTCACCATCTCGAGATTCAAACCCGGGTCGCCCACATGAAAGGCTGTGTCATTAACCACTACACCACAGAGCTGTACATTTGACAAGTGTCAGTATAGCATCTTGTCTCTATCCTGAATGAATCCTCTTTTGCCACTGGCCGTTTTAATAGTTAATTGGCCCTTCGTGAATGACATTGATACAGTTAAACTGACTAACGTCTCTTACTAAGTTTACCTCCATCAAAAATATTTAATTTCATGGCATAAGAACATATTTTTTTCTTTCATGTCAAAACAACATACTTTTTTCTTTCATTCATGAATGACATTTATACAATAACTATTTATAATGGCGACGATAACTGACTTTTTCATCAAGTGAAAAGACGAGAGAATCGTGGAATCTACCAGAAATAATTAATAAATGTTGTTGCTCAAAATAGATTCGAATTTAGGTCTTCCACATGAGAGGCACTGTGTTTAACGACTACGCCACGGCATTACACGTTTCAGCAGTCGCTTGACTCCATTGAGGATTGTGTTAAACTGACTAACGTTTCTTATTACGTTTACCTCCACCATAGCATCTATGAACTGTATTGCTTTTGCCAGTGGCCGTTTTAACAGCTTATTAGCCAGTAATAGGCTTACTAGTATCTACTAACTTCCTAGGAATAATCATAAGAATTGAGCAATTGCTAGTGAGACTGAAGATGAACTATTCCATGCCAGAAACAGTCGCAATATAACCGCATACAGTTTCAGTTAAGGCTTACTATAATGTAACTACTGTATGTTAAGACAGCAAATGTGTTTGTCTATCCTGACCCAAAACACATGCACGGATGCGTACTACGAAAATCCACCAGAAACAGTTGCAATATACCCGGAAACTGTTATATTTCAGGCTTACTATAATGTAGATACTAACAGTTTCTGCCAGCGAAGTTTTCGTCTATGCGGAATAATTCATAATGCATACTACGCATCGCCTGCGAGGAGATACGAACGCGGGACCTATAGTTCACAAGTCTGCTTCGCTAACCACTACACTATTTAACAAGGGGTAGTCAGTCAGTCAGTCAGTCACTCAGCAAGAGACATTAGTTCTTCTTAGCCGGCTCCGCATACATGGTCCGGCAAAAACAGTTACAAAAATATTGCAATCCATTGCTCTGCAGAGACAGTATTTTGTATAAGCAGGCTTTGAGATCCTGGACTCTTTGCACTCTGTTCTGCAAACAACTGCAGTGACAATGACAAAGCGGGTTGAGCTGATTAGCAGGACCGTTTTATTGAGTCAACTCCCTTAGAGCCATAGTTATTTAATTGTGAAGGCCTACAATATCTCCCTGGAATAATTGTCTAACACCACCGCATTAATGGATCCATGAGAGGGACTAGGGATCAACCAGCAGACAGATCCTTTTCATTAGGATCCGGCAGTGGAGAGGGACTGACTGCAACGATTCAGTGTGTTTATCTGTTGCTCATACCTAACAGTTTTATAGTTACTCTTTTTCAGGGTGAGGAAATATCTAATATTGTGTCAAAATACACCTTTAAGTAAACATGCACTCTATATAACGGAATGTTCAAACTAGGTGAAATCTAACTTCTTTTAACCAAGTTTAACTTCTCAAACGGCACCAAACTTGTGGAATGACTCTGCTGTGTTAATTTAGGAGTGATTGTACAGCAACCCCCCCCCCCCCCAAAAAAAATACATTATGGGCCAAATCCTAGGGGTGGGTATTGGCAAGAGATATGATATATGGAACAATTCAATATATCATGATTAATCACGATATCACAACTGAATCACAATACTTACCGAAGTGCTAAAGAAAACCTCAAATAATATTAGGCTATATACTTGAAATGAGAAGTTTTAGCTAATCCCCATTAGCAACCTCTAATAAAAAAAACACTCAATTTGAAATGACTTAGAACTTCTTCTAGCACTCTTCTTTAATTTGACAACACATTAATGTAACTTGGAATATTATAATTTGTTTTCTCCCATTAACAATCAATAGAAAGAAGAACGAACATCTATGTTTGCATAAAACGAAACACTGCAACGAGATAGAGCCAGCAGTCAAATTAGGTCCGTACAGCTAATGTGATCATAATAAAGTAAGCATAAGGTAAATCTCAAGACATACAAGTTTTTATATATGATAAGGGGAAGTATGTGTCACGTCTTTTGGCAAATGTAGGACATCATCGCGATCGTCGTCAACGTCGTCAACGAAGCACAACATTACTGCCTCCACTCTTTCCTAGCTAGTGAAATTGACAGCTTGTTGCTGCACAAGTGAAATACATTTGCGGCAGACAACTTTATTTTAGTCTGACAGACGAAGCAAACGGGATAATTAGTTGTCTAGTTAGCAATGGCGTTTTCCATATTTGAATGAAATCGGAAGAAACGTGAGAAAACAACCAACTAGTTATCCGACTACACAGCTAATGCTACACTTTCCATTACAAGACCAAGCAAGCAACCACTTGAGCTCCACAGCTGATGTGCTTGTCTAACAAGTTATCACGACAGGATTGCTGTTGTCATCTAAAATATATTACCAACATTTCACTGCATAAAATATTGACAACACTAAACTTATATCCACTGTTTATTTGTTACTAACCTCGACATCATTATCGCTTTCAAAGAGCAAGGACGTTTATAGTCTCGTAACACCAAACAACACAGAAATAATCTCGTCTAACATAAAAAGTCGTGGCCGCTTTGGCGCTAGCATTTTGAGTAAAGAAATTAATAAAACAAAAAAAAGTCAAATGACAGCATACCCTTTTCTAGTTTCTTATTAATGACGACATCCATGGGAATACAGTAACAGTCTTTTATCAGGTAGATGTTGTAATATTTACACAAATATTTTATCTCAGAGAAACATGCCCGTTCAGGGGCCGCTACAGTAATTTGAAAGAAGGCTGTCGACGGCGTAAAAAATAAATAAACATTGATTCTAGAGATCAGAATATCGATACAATATTGTGAAAAAAAGAATTGCAATTTTACATTAAATCGTTGTATTGGCACAGCACTACCAAATACTGTAAGCTCAAACAACAGTATTATAATTGTATCAAAGGATCAAAAGAATACACCTTATATGATATACACCCAATATGATTCTTTGATTTTTATTGCTGCTTATATTTAAATTAACCTAATGACAAAAATATATTAACCTAGCACGTTGTTTTTACAACCAGAGTATGCGAGCGGAGCGGGAGTGGAGTGAGGAGCTGAGTGATCACAATTTGACTGGAGCAAGGAGCATTATTTGAGCAGGCCAGAACGCACTCGCTCAATCGCTCAAGTGCCACTCCGATACTTCTCTGATCAGCGCTCACTTCACGTGGACAGGGCATGCTCATCCTAGCAGTGCGGCTCTAGCCTTTTGGGGGCTCTAAGCCCCCAAAAAATATATATATATATATGTGTGTGTGTGTGTGTGTGTATATATATATATATATATATATATATATATATATATATATATATGCATTATCTGTTAATTATAATATTATTGGAAAACAAAACTATCATATATATATATATATATGCATTATCTGTTAATTATAATATTATTATTTGCATTATCTGTTAATTATAATATTATTGGAAAACTACACTATCAGAGAATGTTTCCACTCGTTAAGCGCAATACTTTTACAGTTTTTTTCAGACGCTTTGGTACAATTTACACAAGTATGTGGAAATATTTCACCACTCTTAGAAGAACAAACACAACAGATCATCAAAAAATACCCTTTTTCACAACTCTAAGTACATCTGACATTAAATGAGTACAACAAAACATCTACAAAGACATGTTTCATGTTGAAATACATTATGTTCATACAAAGTACATGTATAACTTTGATAAGATTTTCTTCACTATTGTTAAAATACTTTTAACTATCATTATGCTCATTGTTCAAAATTGATCTTCACTCAACAACTTGGTGGATATACTGTATGTATTTTATATTGTTTTGTCTGCAATGTTCTGATCGAAAAGTACAGAATCACCACCCTAAGGTCATTGATTTCTATGTGACCTTTGTGGGACTTAAACCCACAACCTTGGTGTTGGTAGTGTGAGCCAGAAAAGACCACTGCATTGCCTATGTACAATACAATAGCGTCATAAACAGGACATGATTGCCATCCACAGCAGTACCACAACTGGTAAGAATATATCCATATAAACCATGTGAACACTGGCAATGTCTTTCAACATGGAGCAGAATAGACAGCAAGGCAGAGGAATAAATAAGAGAACCCCTAGACAGGGTCAAAACTACAAACTGAACTGCTGTGAACCATCACAAGTGCATCTTTGTTGATGAAGCAGGCTTCTACCGGTCCAAAAAACTCGACAGGTGACTAATGTCAGGTTTGGATTTGCCATGCCACAAGATTTTTCTTGCAGTGCATGGCAAAATGAAGATATTTATTGAGACATGAACAAGATATCATGCCCAAATGCCGAATACAGAATTAACGCAAATAAGTGTAGTGTGTGCTAAACATTGACATTTCTTTTATTCCTTTCTGATTGTGTTTGTTACACAATGTAACATGTTGCAATAAAAGTTTCTTTTTTGCATCAATGGTTGTAGAAGATGTCTTCATTGTTCGCACTCTGGTTATGAGACAGTATTCTTAGTCCGTTATACAACACACATTACCAAGGTATGAAATAAATGTTTTCAACTGGCAGAACATTTTAAACGCTCCCAAGGTCCATATTTGCCCAGAAGATTGATCACACTTTATGATTGAAGATTAAAGCATGATCCATTATTGGCCTAGATTTTATGCTAAACCAAGTCAAATGAAGGCTTTAAACCTATTAGGCTTAATGTGATAATACAAGGCTACTGGGACCATCTTTGGCAGAGATCTACTCATACTACTTTTGTGGGCACATTTATAAAGCAGCCCAGCATGGTCCATTTTCTCAAATATATACCAGTCGGCACAAAAATCTAAGCTATATCACAGTTAAATGTGCCTTCACAAAAGGTAGCCCATTAATGTTATTGCACTTAACTGGATGAAGTGGCCTGAAATAACTTGAGGACTCAGTCATCTTTATTTCTTTTAAACAGCTAAAAGGCTTGCAGTGCTATATAAAATGAAAATAGGAAATTGCAGATTAGTTCTCCTTAGAGACTGTAACCTGGATTTGAAATATAGGCAAAACAAATTTGTAAACAATTTAACTCTGAAACAATGTTTCAGGTTGATGATACTATTGATAATGTGAAAGAAACACACAAAAGGGAATTAATAAATGAGCAACAGAGGAACACAGAAAATGAAAAGCTGGGTTGGTTGGAGGGCTTTTTACAGAGCAGTTTCACTAAAATGAATCCAAACTCTCCTTCAAGTTGAAAAGTTCGAAAAACTGGTCATTATTTTAGAAGAATAAATCAAAGTGATTGATTAAACTGATTAATTATATCCCACTGAAACAGAGAGCACTCCACACCTGAACTGTGGCTAGTGGTGATGTCTGGTGAGATCTCTTTTTGATAAGAGTGTATTTTTGTAGCAGGTTGGTAATTTCAACATGGTGAACATGTGACTGTCGTGCACCCTTAACTTTTGCACTGAAACTAGACTAGCAACAAGAAACTATGTCCTAAAAGTGCCCACAAATTGTGTCTTAGAAAAGAAAAACATTTTTTTTTTTTTTCCCTAAGCCCAAAAAACCTTAATGAGAGTTTGGATGTTGGGCATCTTACAACAAGTGGGATGATACATTCATATTATGATGATTAAATAATAATCATCTCATGTCATTAGTCCTACTGAACACATAAACCTTAATATTTTAATCAGCGTATGGTCATAATAGAAGGTAAAAATATGCAAATTAGATCACCTGGGGGTCATGCTCATGAACTTTTGGAAAATCAAATGGTTAGCAAGTGAAATGATTGCCAGCTTGCCTGCTTTTGTTATTCAATATGGTATCAGCTAGATTATTATTCAAGATGGTATCAGCTAGATGAAGCAAAAATGTTGAAGCAAAATTCACTTGCACATTGATTCATGTAGCAATGTAAGCTAGTAACTAAAGGATGACATCATACCTGAATCCCTCCATTTTTATGAAACTTTGCTATTAGTAGTTAGAACCTTGTATTATTACAGCAACTTCCAACAGGCTCATAAGGGTCAGAGATTGGGAAGAGCACACTCTGAGACACAATCAGCCAAGCCATGCTTCTTTCCACACTGCTCACTCAACCTGGATGTTAGCTGAGACCAATGCACTTGGGGGAGAAAGCTCCTTCAGCTAACGGTTATGATTAGCTTGGAGGTGCATGACCCAGTTGAGGGATTTGCTAAAGTGCGATGAGATAAGGAATACTTAGCCATTTTCCACTTTCCTTAGCTGGGGGAGATGTAAGAACGCTCCTCATTGTAACCTTGTGGTCACAACACATTGTGACACACCCCGTTATTAAACACTGCAATATGTAGTCCATCATTTACATTAATGAAAGAATACAAGGTGCCATGTTATCTTATGTGAATGTTTGGCCAGCCTGCTGACTTTAGGCCCCTTTGGGAAACCACAGCCTGGCTGGTGTGTATTGGGAGAGAACAAGTGAGTACACCTGTTGTCTCCAATTGCGCATGCTTCTCTGCCCCATAAAACCAGGCCAGGCCGGGCATCCGGGAGGTTTGGCTATCAGAGGACAAGAGGAACACACAGACTGAGTCATTCAGAGAACGAAAATACTACCGAAACCACCCTATAACAAGGGGCGAGGAAAGCAAGAGAAAAGGAATGCCCTAGCTCTGAAAAGACGGCTATAAGATGGCACCTGTATGACTCTAGTGTCTGTTTGTTTTGTTTAGTATAGCACTGAGTTGTCGTAGGTGTTACGCATGTTGTGGGATATTGTATAGGCAAGCTCCTGCCTTCTGCTTACATAAGCTCCTATTTTGAGTGTATTATTCTGTCACCCATTTTTCAGGTTTGTTCATCAAATGTTTTTGTTTGAATTAAAACGGAATTTACATTTAATATAGTCCTGGTATATTATATAACGGACTCTATAATGTTTTTTGTGAATGAGATTTTATTGAATTGTTACACAGGGACGTGTTCTCAAATGTGCTCAATATGCCTGACCGAAGAACAAATGTATAAAGAAGCAAACAAAGACAACATCATGGGTTGTTGGCTCATTAATCTTCCACCTGTACACTTGTGTTGTTTTTTTGGTTGGTGTTTACATTTAAAAACATCAGAGTCAGTATTTTTAGGAAGATATAGAGTGAAGAGATAATCCTAAATATTTCCTTATTGCTTACACTAACCCAACCCTCTGAGATATACCAAAACAGTGTTGAGGTGTTTGTTCTTTTAAATGAACTTTGAGTTAATTTAGTGATTGAACACTTATTTACTACATTTATAGAATTGTGTAGACATTCATCTTTTGCTAAGCAACTGAGGGTATGTGACCTATGTTTGGGGAAAATGTATTTGAATAGGGTTTTTAAATAGTGCTCCAGTATAATGTGGTGTATTTATAGATTTAATCATTTGAAAGAAATGAAATAGTACATTTATCTGCAAGGTATAAGTTTTGGGCTGTGTATTTTCATAGATTAAAATACAAATACAATTGTAGTTTATAGTCAAGCAATAAAATGCATATATGGTGCATAGTGGTGGATTAGATAACCATACAGTGCATTCGGAAGGTATTCAGACCCCTTCACTTTTTCCACATTTTGTTATGTTACATTTGGAATAAATAGATTTTTCCTCATCAATCTATGCACAATACAACATAATAACAAAGCAAAAACAGTTTTTCAAATTTATAAAATAAAGAAATTGATCCATAACTAGAAATTGACAGTTAATTTTCTGGATGTGACCTTAGACAACTATCACAGCCAACAAGATGTTATGAGGATGTCTTGTTTCATATTTCACAAACAAAACATAAACATTCTAAAGTGTCTACTAGTATGCTGGGCACGACCACCTCACTCACCCAGTGTTTAGGTGGATGTTTGTGTGCTGTGTTTTTAGGCCTAAGGCTGTTGACTTACCCAGCTTGCACTTCTTTGTTCTTGTTCACATCAATAGTGGTGATGGAATGCTTTGCTCCAGACTGTACTTCCCAATCCACAGTCCACTGGGCATTCTTTGACATGGTTCGCAGCAGATTCACCCCTTTCTTCGCCTTGACCCTGCAGTTGAATGATAAAAGGAATAAATCATCTTTATGAACATTCCATGATTTATCTGCAAGGTTAGAGGCTGTCAGTTTATTTATATATTGTAGTTTCCTTATATGCATAGCACTGTAATTGTAATTAATTGTTGCAATTGCAATTGACAGATCAACTAACAATTAAGGTAGATGGACAATGTGATGATATATGAGATCTAAAGACTAAAGCTTTCACACTGTAATTTGAAAATTTTGTTCAAAAAGAGTATTTCGTATTAAGGAAGATGGACAATGTGTTGATATATCAAATCTGAAGACTATACTGTAGCTTTCACACTGTAATTTGAAAATTGTTATAAGAGAGTATTTCTTATTCAGCCAACTGCATATTAAGCAGGATGCAAACTCCACTCCATTTTCTTTGGTTACAGAATATTTTCAGAGAGCTTGAATATTATACAGTACTAGTGTTTTTAAGACTATGATCCATTTCAGTGACTCTGATTAATTTCCCCATACAAATGAGAGGTTATGAGGTATTACCCTGGGGTGCGCATGGTGAACTGAGCTTGCCATTGCTCTCGCACAAAGCCGACTAATGAGTGAGCACAGCAAATCAGAAAGGTACAGCTGTGACTAGTAATAAGCAAGCACATATTCTGTTAGACACTTGCCAGCTTTGCAGCTCTGATAGAGGCAAATGGAGGTGCTTGTGTGAACTACTTTGGCTAAGACACTACTATTATTTATTTATTCCACACAGATGCCTTCTGCCATGGCAACTTCTATTAAGCACTATGCTGAAGTGGCTGACTGCTAAACAGAACCTGTTAGATTTTAATGCTTTGAACCCTCAAGGTCATACAGAAATAATATAGGACTGCACCTTTGCAGTCTAAAATATCAGTGGATATTTACAGTGCAAACACATATGCTCTGATAAAATGATTGAGAAATTCTCTTTAACACTCTAACCTTAATTCCTTCATAAACTGTGGTGAATAACACTATTTAGCACATTCAGGTAATTTAGAGTGGCATATTTCATTCACCTATCCTTCAGTAAATTGCTTAGAATTTCAAATACTGCGGTTAACAACTTCAAACACAACATTCCCTTTAAAGGTTGTGGTTAGCACCTTTGAACACAACATGCCTGTGATTACTATCTAACTAAGCACTTTCCAACACAATATTTCAGTGATGTCCTCTGCATCATGAACAGCAATCTCAAAAATCACCCCGATCACTTTAAAATCTATGTTCTTCATCACTCCAAGTACAACTTAGAGGTTTGACAGCCAGCTCAGAGGTGTGCTGATAAAATACCGGAAGGAACGCGATGGAAGAAAGCCTGGCTGGCAAGAACAGGTTCTTTAGTGCTGCATACTGTAAAATTAGAATGATTAACCAAATTAAAAACCTTGCAGCTGCTAATGTTAACATCTGATACAGAATCGACTCATATCCTGCAGACGGAAATGATTGTTAGTGTGGTGGCAGACACAGCAGGGGAAACAAATTGACATATCATAAAACAGCAAACTATCGCTCACTGTGCTATTTGGGAAGTCGAGAGTCAGCAGTATGCTTTACAGGTTATTCTGCGACCCAGGCATCGTAATTTAATCGTAAAAGCTTATTTTTTTCGGTCACTATATTCAAAGTCTGACCGAAAGCTTAAAAACGGCAAGAGTAAAATCATTTATAGGGCAAATCTTCCACCGGATTAACCCCATCCTGTTTTCAAACGCTCGGTCATTTTGCCTTTGAACTGCCTGCTCCCTCTGCACCAACCTGATAAAGCAGTGGCGGCACAACTTTGAGGACTGGACCATGACCAATAGAGAAGGTTGCAGGTCCCTGTTTGTCAACGAGGCCTTGGCTTACACTTATCTCCCGTTCTATGCTCTGGCCCACTGTGTGAAGAAAAAAAAGCTTCATTGATAATGTGGCATCTTATTTTTCAAATGTTAAATCTTTGGAACGAGATGGGAATCTCTGTTGGAGAATCTGTATGGTGGATTTGTACACACTGGGAGAATGCCCTTTCCAAACAGTAAACCCACAAAAAAAGAGTTAAATTGTTTTTGTTCCCATTAAAGAAGACTGAAGAACTAGTCCAGCTCCACATGTCACCTTCACTACAAACCTCCAGTGACCAGATTACACAAGATGGAACACAGTTCAAAGAGTCAAAGATCAAGACATGTCCTCTGATGCATACCTCACCAAGTCGTTCTACTTCTTCGCTAGCTCAACCTGGTGGTATTCGCTGGCATATGCATGCTTAAGGACAAACAATATCCAAGGCCAACAACAACCATGTTTGAGCTTGCAGTCGCCTAACCTACCACAAGAACTAACTAGGGTGCACTGAGACAAGCCAGCCCCGTCTGACATTCTACTCATCCAACCTGGACGGCACTGAGACAATTTGCACTGCCTTCCACAGGACCATATTCCATAGGATCTTATAAGTATGCCTCAACTACAAGACTTGCTTGTCAATGTGGTTTCAAGTAACTTCAACGAATGAGTAATAGATGATAATAATTGAGATAGTGTACCACATCTACATGTTTATTCAGCAAATAACCTGGTTCCATTAACAGCAACAGTTGACTGTGCTTGAGATTAAAGTCTGCAGACCATCCAGCTACATCTGCCCTTTCCTTCACTCTTATTTGAGTTTCCAGGCTCTTCCAGACAACTCCCTGTGCTCTGCTTAACTGTTACTGCAATTCCCATGAGTGAAATTATCAAGCCTTCAACAAACCCGTTGCTTACAGAATGCCAACCACTCACAGATTGCACCGGGTTTTTTGGCGGTTGCTAGTGTGAGTATGTTGCACTGGGAAGTGCCAAAAACAAACATTTGACCAAAGTGACAGCAATAAGAGTTCATATATGAAGTGCAGTGCCGCTGTAGGGTGGCCCATACTCTAATGGATAGGTTCTGTCCCTACATTGGCAAACCTAGATGCGCAAATGCACAGGCAAAAAAATAACTAGGAACTAAAATGTCAGCACTCGAATGTCTCAAAGGCATAAGCTGCACTCCCTTTTGCATTACTACAAAAACAAGGCATCTCCCACAACTAAATATGGCCAGCGAAGCCTTTTTCCACTCATCTGTAGACTGAAGCTCCATTAGTTTCTTTGAGGGGGCACTTTACAGACAACTTCTCAACTTGGAGTTCTGCAGTCACAACAAATTGCCATTCATGACAATATATTATTTAGCTATAAATGTACGCTTTTCCTTGTTGCTGTGCTTAAAGCGATCCTGGTTTTATATGTTGTGCAATGCGATTCAGTCACGCAATTGGCTGTGCGTGACAAAGCTTTTGCATGTATAGTATGTTTAAACAAACTTGTGAAACATTATTTTGTTTCCGGGACTTTGCACCCCCGAAGTAGCAGTCAGCTAATGTGAGGCAAAAACACGACCATTACCTGTTTACCAGCGACCTCCATGAATATACTGACAAAGCTATTATTTCAAAGCTGTCACAACACTAATAGATTATGTTCACAAGGTGAGCTGCAAGCGACTGCTGTAGACAATAGCACAGCAGAGTATTAAATACCCTTTCACACAAAGCCAACATTCAACAGAGGTCCACTGTGCCTAGAGGTAGTTATTGATTGAATTGTAGTATTGTGATCTCAGATATTGTGTATACCAGATCACGCTGTTTCACATATAATACTATATAGTTAGGAACATGACCATAATCCTAACTTTTATCCCTCATACCTGTACATTACATCAAAAGGCTCACCAGGCTCACCTTTGACTATAAAGGAAGAAAGACACAGACAGTGACATAGCTTCGTTTTGGATTGCCTTGGGGGGAGAAGTACATGCCCGCTGCTTATTGTCGTAAGAATATGAGAGGAACGTCAAAACACGTCAGCATCACCGTCAACTTCGTCAGACTGACTCCATAGCCATTTGGACATTCGGCCATAATTGGCAGCGGGGCAGCCATCAGGAAAGACGTTCGCATTGCAAGGAGACGGCCGGCGCCGTAAAAAGATCTAAGGCACTCATCACACTGCCGATGCTCGTTTGACGGTAAACCGAGTGGCCAGCCCAAGCCATGTGAAGGGCCAGCCGCCACGAGCCCAGAATTATCAGCGTCTTCCGCACTCTCTCGCTAAGACGAAAGATGATAAGAGACGTGGACAGAACAGGATGACCCGACAGTCAGGATTTACTCTAATCTGACAAATCATCTGAAGAGAAAGGCACAGAGAATAGCTTTACGCAGTTTTTTTGTTGAGCGGAAGATACCGGCTGGAGGTGTAGAACTCTAGATGTAACAGGGCTTCATTTGAGCGTGCGTAATGCGTATTCCAGGCGGCAGACATGTTCTACGGGATGAGGGCGAAAGGAGACGAATGGGGGAAAATACAGTTTTGACAACGCAGAAAAGGCCTTTCAAATTATATTTATGCATTCCTGAAAGTTATCCGGATTTTTTGAGGGGATAACAGTTGACAGTCTTGATAGTGTGATCAGCTCTGCACTTGGCCTCTTGTTTGAACACATCTAGGTTCCACGTCTGAGTTAAGTAGTTTACACAGAAACAGACCAGGAGAAAGAAAGTGAATGCAGAGAGATGCTTTTTTCCAATCACATCAAGAGTTTCAACGCCTGTTTCAAATATGACTCCTGACTACTTACAATGAAACGCAATTACAGGCACCAAAACAAGCTGCTGGAAAGCTGTTTGCTTTGGAGGAGGGAGGTGTGGGGTGAGGACACTTCCTGTCTTTAAGTGGATGGGTATACTGATGTCTTCTCCCCAAAGTGGAGACTCCCTTTTCTGTGCACTCATGGGACTGTTGCAGATGCGCACACACACACACACACACACACAAAAGCACACAAACCCGCACACCTATGCAGATATACACACAGCAAAGAAAAGGCAGCAATGACGGTAGCTGGGAATCCGTCCTCCTGGAAAACAATTATTCTAAGTAGTTTTCCCATCAGCCAGAGCCATAAGCAGAAGACCCTCGGGTGAGCCAGACCCTTTCTGTGCAGGCAATCGGAAATAAAATGCTGCTCTCCAATTTATTTGATAAGGCGAGTGGAACTCAGTGCTGCCAACAGATGCGGAGAACAAGAAAATCAGGGCCTCTCTGGAACCAAGTTGCTGACCTTTTCAGAGTTCATATCACTACGCATACAAATATTTATATTTTGACCCAGCATTACTTTAAATGTCTAAAGGATAATAAAGGACAAAAGACAATAAAGAAAAGTTCCAGAGTCCTATAGTTTGCACTGCAGATAAATCCACCACTAGTAAAACAAAGGTTACTAGGCGTTGGGTGGAATGACAAACCATCCATCCCACAAAGGAGAAACACTTGTCAGGAAAGTAATACCAAAATACTGTGTAGAAAGAGAGAGAGAGTGAAAGAGAGTAAATAAAGGCATTTGTGCCTAAATAAAGTTGTCACATTGTGATTGGATACTGGCTGAGGAATTTGCATACTGATACACTAGAGAAGGTGAAGATGATTTCCAGGGCGGGGGACCTTCACAATTACACTGGAAAGGAGTGTGAGATTTAAGTGATGGGGAGAATCATATTATTGCTATGCGGTTCAGAAAGCCTTGCCTCTCCCCATTTCAGAGACAGAAAAGCAACAATGACGCCATATAGTAATTTGATGGAGAGATAAATGTCATGTCAGGCCCTTCTAAAGAAAATATCACTGAATGTCAGAGAAAATGTAGGCAACCTGGAAAGAAAAACAAGAGGACCAAAAGCATAATTCCTTGATTTGGCTTAGTATACATTTTTTTTAGAAAGTATGAAAATGATCATGAAAGAATATGAACAACTCCTACCAACTGACGGAATTATTACACGGGACAATCACAGGGGGTTCCAGCAATCATTTGGCGTCTCAACAAGAACCCATGCTTCTTATCGGTAACGGCCTCATGCGGTTGTTGCTGCTGTCAGTGGGCCACGTCTGTAGTCCAAAGGAACCCCAGCCTTTCACCCACCACATCTCATTCTGTTCACGTGATTCTCCGTCAACCCCCTCCCCCCACCTTTATTCCCCTCTATTTGCACCTATCCTCTTAAAAGGATAATACACAACACGCAGCTGTTTGATTTAACTTTGACTACATACTGCCAGAGGCTTTTCAGGGGCTCTATAAGAATAGGTCATTCAACTCACTAACCTGTCGCAACCGATGCCCTGATACCACATTATGTTGGGTTCATTGGCTTCATTGACTGGCGCCTATAAAGGAATGGTGAGCCGTCTTTCTTAAAGACAGTAAATGGAGAAGACACAGTACTAATGTCCTCTCACAGGCACTAACCTCCTCCTTAACTGCAATGCAACCCAGCCTTGCATGCTCCTTGTTCTACTGTGGGTGCAGAAGTGCAGTACCAGAAATAGGCCACCTGGTGGCCCTCTCTTCATTGGGAGGAATGGGGATGCTGAGGGAGGGGCCATGAGATAGGACTGGGGGTTTTGAAACTAGTAAATGCAAAGTATAAAACATCCCACCAGTTTGAGAAATAAAAATGACAATCATTAGTTGACAATCACTGTCATATACACTATCTGGACTGTGGTAATCGTTTTCCTTTTCCTAGACATAGCCAGGTTATTTAGCGTATAAGAGATGATGTACAGTTTGTGAAGACATCTTGAAAACTAGTCAGAAGATGAAGCCGCCCTTCAAATTCACGTGGTATTTAGCTCACACTTTTTCACTAAAAACAGATATAGAGAAAAAGATGAAAAGGAAATAAAGGACAAGTAGCACAGCATTGCTCTTCCTGAAAAAGACCTGGTGGGGTTAGGGACATTAACCCACGTCATAGGAAGAGGCAAGTTGCCATTACTCCCCATGACCTCCACCTCACCTCCAGCTGAAAACATGCCTCTGTTTAATGCACTTCAACCTGTCTCATGGCAACCTCGCCAAAATGTATTTTCCCCAAGCTGTTGTTGAATTGCTCTGCTTCTGCTCCCTCCATCCACTCCCTTCCTCACCCCCCCTTCCTCTCTTCCCCGTTCGTTCGTTTTCCCTTTTCTTTCTTCTCACCCCCGCCACTCTAATTACCTTGCTTGCCAAATGATCCAAATGACTGTGCCTTGAGTTAAAAGCTGATTAGGAGGGAGCCCTTTCCGGCTCTCGACTCTTGGAGTTGGAGGAGGAGAGCTAAATCTTAGAGGGATATAGCTAACTGCATATTGGTTAGTCAGTCCCTGTAGCGATTACATGCCCAGAGTGAATATGGATAGTTGTTGGCCAATCAAAATCAGCACAATCTGACGACCTCAGCTGTCGTCTTCTATCCACAATAAAATCAAAATATGCCAGATTCTGGGTTTAGAAGCCATCATTGGATCTAAGTAACAAACACTGTGTTTGAGGCTTCATGCCAACTTCATCCTCGAAAACAATGATAGATGGTTTAAAAAATGGGAGTGGCTAAACCATGCAGAGGCTGATTGTAATTGTAACTGACCCTGATAATGATAATGATCACTGGTCATCAAACTGTAAAACATCAAGCGTGTGCCATAGCTAATAAAACCATGTGGGGTAGTGAAACTCAGAGAAATCATTCAAGGCCTGGCTCATTAGACGAGGGTTGTGGAATTACTTCTGCATATCAATAGAGGCTGTACACACACACACTGTGTTTTATGACTCTTTTGATTGTGTGTTTGTGCACAGGCCAGGCCAACATTGACAGAGGTGACAATGACCCCCCCAAAACAAAGAAAATGGCATGGAAAACCCAGACCGCTGAGCTAGAGAGTGCTCTAACTTATTATGGTTGCAGCGACAATTTGCAATCTATGTTCCATCAAAGGCTCAGACCAGATTACGAGGCATCGTGGCTGATGAGGCAACATTTCCCTTTCACACACTCAGGGCCTGCGGTTTTTAGAGCAAGTTTGTTCAAATGGAACAAAGATTCTTTTGTATGACTAGGCTTTTATAAAAGCAGCATAATGCTCTCTCAATCTCCCTTGCCTTTCTCTCTCTCCCTACATGAGATAGGGCAGAGGGTACTAAGGACAAAACCCTGAGCCTGCTCTGATTTAGCCAGGGAGGCATGGGATGCTAAGCATTTTTTCCTATTCAGGACTCAACCAGACTATTATTTGCCAGGTATAAAAGGTAATGTGACACAATGCTCCAGGCACACATCATCTAAGGCAACAAAATCTAACAATAGCATGTCAAAGCCATAGACATTAAGGGAAAAAAAAACATCAGCATGAAGTCAAGACAGTTAAGACCACATAGTCTGATGGAGTTATGTTTCACTTTGTGCTTGGACCATATTACCCAAATGTTTTTGGCCAAATACCAAGCAGCTGAAAGAAATGAGTGGCAGTACATTGGGAAACTCCCACATTAATACTCCCTGGTGCATTCCTCCACATACCTCCACTAACTCCCAGAGCACCTGGCCCTCTTATCCAACTCTTCAACACCACATAATATGACACCCTAAGGGACTGCTCAGCACAATAACGCTGAGCCTAAGGTCTGGGGACATCTGCTGGAACATGGCTGTCTGTTCCAATTGTCTGTCTGCCATACACTGAGCTCCCCTACCTCCACACAGGCTAACCAGGAGCTGTTTGCCACACATTGGGCTCCTCTACCCCCACACAGGCTAACCAGGAGCTGTTTGCCATACACCAGGCTCCTCCACCTCCACACAGGCTAACCAGGAGCTGTTTGCCATACACCAGGCTCCTCCACCTCCACACAGGCTAACCAGGAGCTGTTTGCCATACACCAGGCTCCTCCACCCCCACACAGGCTAACCAGGAGCTGTTTGCCATACACCAGGCTCCTCCACCTCCACACAGGCTAACCAGGAGCTGTTTGCCATACACCAGGCTCCTCCACCCCCACACAGGCTAACCAGGAGCTGTTTGCCATACACCGGGCTCCTCTGTCCCCACACAGTCTAACCAGGAGCTTAGATGCCACACCAGTATGGAACCAGACAGGTCACAGCCAAGCCCAACCTGCACAGCTTCTTTCCTTGATTTTTTACTCAACATTCTTTGAACCTAGTTTAAATGATAATGAGTACATGTTTGTGAGAAATGTATTGATGTGTATGAGTAAATGTGAAATAAATTATCAGACAATTCGAAGTATGTATAGGCTTTAGGTTCTGTCTTTGATTGACAGAGGAACATGCCAGCAATCTCAAGCTAATGCCTGTACAGAATTTGAGGAAGGTGCTCCCCAAATTTCATAATCACATCTCCTCTAATATGCAGAGGGAAAACCCTTGATATTGGTATAATCGCTTTCCGAAATGCCACAGATCATCAAGAGTACTTTCCCAAAACATATTATGCTGCATATATTTTAAAGAAATAAAAACAAATCTGAAGACAAACCAGAACATGAAGTAAGCATTGTAGTACTGCTACATGTCCTTCACCCAGGTCCCTCATTCGGAGGTACGACCACGCCTTCGTTCTGCTCATCCATGCCTAAAAGCAGCAGGAAGTCCCAGTGGTGAGGACTGTAGATCACTGGTCTGAGCAGTCAAATCTATGTGACAGAAAGGTTTTGAACCAGGCGCACTGGGAAATGTTTAGAGGCCTTTGGCGAGAAAATATATAACAAAACCTTTTACCATTATATCAAGAGATGCATGAAGGATGTTGTCCACGTAGACTATTAAAACATATTCTAATCAGAAACTGTGGATTAATACTGTAGCAGCATCCTCACAAAACTGGAAGCACACACCACTGCATATAACCATGACCTTCACAAACCAATCAAAGAGGCAAAAGATCAGTAGTATAAGTACAAATTAGTCACAACTCTGATTAAGTCAGACATGAGAGACATGAGAGGAATGAGGCAGGGACTTTAACTGATTATAAAGGAATAACCAGCCTTGTAACGGACATAAGCACTTCTCTCCCTAAATACCTTCTTCGCGTTTTGAGGAAAACAACACTGAGCCTTCTATGAGAGCCCCTTGTGCTAATATGGACAGTGTGTTTATGTTATCTGTGCACAACATGAGTAGGACTTTCAAGCAGGTTAACACAACGCTGCTGGCCCAGACAGAAAGTCCCATCCTCAGAGCCTACAAAGATGAACTAGCAGGAGCGTTTACGGTCATATCCAGCCTTTCCATTTACCAGTAGGTTGTCTCCACCTGCCATCGTCCCAGTCCCCAAAGGTACTGAAGAATTGTCTCGGACGACCCCACAAACTTTTTCTAATACACCACTGAGACCATCCACTTAGATTCCATTCCCGCCTGTTCGCAGTGCTACCATCTAGCAGTGCTCTGCACCTTAGAGTCTTTTGCACACTCACATATAAAAAACACACTCAGCTCATCCATGAACACTAACAATTCACCAACACAACTACAAATGCTCTTCATGGGACACAGTCTCACTCACCCACATTCAATGTAACTACAGGAACACATTCAGTCCGCGCTGCCGTCCCATGTAGGCTACATCATGAACACCAGTGCTGAACACTTTCTATTGATTTATCTGGTATACCTTAATTTCATATTTTCCTTAGTAGAATTGTTCTCTCTTGATTTCTGTTAGAAGCAAGAGATACTTTATTCAGCCAACAGCATTTTTAGAAGCCCCAGAACAAGCATTTTCGACACATCTGTGTCAACCTATAACTGCGGTATTAGTGGGCCAGACAATGGTAACTTTACCTATGTTGGTGAATTTCAATTAAACTATTGGAATATATTTTAATGTTTCAGTGGGAAGGCCGAACGCACAGCTTAGCAGAGATGTCTAAATAGTTACTGAAGACTCTGGGCATAACCCAACGTACACACTGCCCACTCGCTGGTGCTACAAAGAGACACGCTCCCATTCATGTCTAAAGAGAGCCAGCAAAACTCAGCGACAGTGGGTGGAGCTACGATCTGAGATAAAATCTCCCAGCCGCAGCGACTGTTGGGAATTGAGAAATGTTCAAGGCTGAATCTGAAATTGCATACTACATACTGCAAGTACGTATGTCACGGGTGATGAAGTACGCACTGTTTAGTATATAGTAAGCTAGTATGCCAGTATTGAGACCGAATGGGACATACTACGTTGTCTTAGAATCTTGTCTCAACATGAGATCATTTTGTCACACTTTAATATGATGCCAAGTTTAAATATTTAGCGAGACACCATTAAGCATTGTGTTAAACTGACTAATGTTTCTTATGAAGTTTACTTTAACAACAAATAGCATCTATGTATGGCTATTGCCACTGGCCGTTTTAAAAGCTTATAAGCCATTAATACTAATATCTTACTGATTGGAAAAGTCATAAGAATTGAGACCATGCTAGTGAGACTGAAGTCGAACTTCACTCTGCCAAAGCTATTTAATTTCATGGCACAACGTTTGTTTTTCTTTCATACGTGAATGTCATTGATGCAATAACTATCAATATAGGTGATGACAACAGACTTTTTCGTTGGGTGAAAAGACGAGAGAATCGTGGAAACCCCTCCTCTTTTACTGCGCAAGGGGTTGTGGTCAATATTACCCCAAAAAGAATGCACGGATGCATACTTTGAAAATCCACCAGAAATAGTAGACCATCCAGGAACATTTGGCATTCTATTTTCAGCGTACTATGGTTTGGGACATTAGATTAGATTCAACTTTATTGTCATTGAACAGTACAAGTACAGTACAAAAAAATTTAGTTAGCATCTAACCAGAAGTGCGAATAGAAGAGGGCAGAAAAGGTACAAGTATTAAATATACAAGTTTTAAGTACAATGTATGACATACTAATCAGGCATACTATAGTATGCAAGTATGTGATTTGAGATTCAGCCCAACTTTATGCAAATTTCCAGCGGTAGTGACAGAGTTTGGCGGCTACCAATGGCTGGGTAGACATTCTTTGCATTTTGAATTCCCTTCTCTATTCTACTTGCTAGCTTAAAATTTGCTCACTAGCTTAAAACATGGACAAGAAACTTGCTATTGCGGTGTCCGGTTTCCCCATTATTTATGATGCGCCTCTGGCATCATACAGAGATATAAGCCTAAAAATGAATGCATGGAAGAATGTTTCAGAGATCACTGTGATCACGGGTGAGTGATACTGTAGGCTACATGCCTAACATAGCCTAAAACAAAATAAATTGCCATTTGAACATTGAATCACACAAATAATAAATACTTATTCCTGGTTCTCGCTGAGCCCTTCCGAGTGGGCAGTGTGCACGCAAGGGAGGGCTCAGCGACAGCTCGCCAGAGATTGAGCCATTTGCGAGTTGAGCGAGTGGGCAGTGTGCACGTAGGTTAACAAGGCAGTTCTTTCTTTATTAAATGTTAGCTATTTTGATGAAAGTGTTTTAAGCTCCTTTTTTAATTATAACATACCTGGCTAGGCCAATACATGATATAAAGTCTGAAATACCTTTCCGTCTCAAGCCACACCTAAAAGTATTTTGATTTTAAAAAATCATGCAAATTATGACAAATACTTTATTCAGGAACACAGAATATCATCACCTAAAGACCAACTTTCAATTGTTGTTCTTCAGGCAAAATATGCACTATGTGCAATAGCCTGGGGATGAGGTTAATTGAACACAAATGAAAAGACAAGTACAGGATCTTTACATAAATACAGTGGAATATCTAAAAACAAGAAACCAGGCAAGCCTAGTTCAGCCGGCCCGCAACAGAAAGTGTTGCCATCTCGAGATTCGAACACGGGTCGCCGACATAAAAGGCTGTGTGGTTAACCACTACACCACAGAGCTGTACATTTGCTAGGTGTCATTATAGCCTCTTGTCTCTATCCTGAACAAATCCTCTTTTGCCACAGGCTGTTTTAATAGTTAATTGGCCATTCATGAATGAAATTGATACAGTTAAACTGACTAACGTTTCTTACTAAGTTTACCTCTACCACAAATAGCGGCTTTGTATTGTGTTTGCCACTAGCTGTTTTAACAGTGTATTAGCCAGTAATAAGCTTTACCGGTAAAAGCTTACTAACTTACTGGAATAGTCATAAGAAAAACAACATACGTTTTTCTTTCATTTGTGAATGACATTTATACAATAACTATCAATAAAGGCGACGATAACTAACTTTTTCATTAAGTGAAAAGACGAGAGAATCGTGGAATCTACCAGAAATAATTAATAAATGTCGTTGCTCTCAATAGATTCAAACATAGGACTTCCATATGAGAGACCCTGTCGTTAACCACTACGCCACGGCATGACACGTTTCAGCAGTTGTTAGACTCCATTGAGGATTGTGTTAAATAGGCTTACTAGTATCTACTAACTTCCTAGGAATAATCATAAGAATTGAGCAATTGCTAGCGAGACTGAAAATGAACTATTCCATGCCAGAAACAGTCGCAATATAACCGTATACAGTTTCAGTTAAGGCTTAAGATATCGTAACTACGTTGTTAAACCAGCAAATGTGTTTGTCTATCCTGACCCAAAACGCATTCATGGATGCGTACTTCCACCAGAAACAGTCGCAATATAACCGTAAACTGTTTTATTTCAGGCTTACCATAACGTAGATGCTAACAGTTTTAGCCAACGAAGTTTTCGTCTATACAGAATAATTCATAATGCGTACTACGCATCGCCTGCGAGGAGATAAGAACGCGGGACCTAGAGTTCACAAGTCCGCTTCTCTAACCACTACGCTATTTAACAAGGGGAAGTCAGTCAGTGAGTCAGAAAGTCAGTCAGTCACTCACACAGTAGAGACATTTGCTCTTCTTAGCCGGCTCCGCTTACACAGTCCGGCAAAAACAGCATAGAATGAAAAACAAGAAAGAAAGTTCGGCCGCGAGTAGAAGTGATTGTGGTTTGAAGAGCAGCGATTTATGAGCCAATGCCAGCTTTGTTGTGAGGAGTGGCCAATGCTCTGTTGCTGTGCTAATCTGAAACCTAGTGTATGGAACGTCCTTTTCCATTCAAAAATGTACATTTAAGATGTTAAATTAGAAACCAATTACTATAGATGGCTAACTAATAGCCTATAAACTGAAAAATCACACATTAGACTGTGTTCATCAAAATATATGATAAGGGAACACTTAGATTACACATCAGGTCTTGATGAAGGAAATATATTAAAGATCAAAATATTTACTGTACATCGTGTAATTCGTTGAACAAAATGATGTAACAACGGTCAATGGAAACCAAAATCACCAACCGATTGAGGGCTGGATTCAAACTCACACTGAAAATCAAAGTAAACAACTGAATTCACAGGCTGTTCCGAATTGTGTGAATTTCTTCACGGCAACTCATAATGTGACTCAGTAGCGTGTATGGCCGACAACATCTGGGCATGCTCCTGATGAGACGGAGGATGGTGTCCTGGGGGATCTCCTCCCAGACCTGGCTCAGGGGATCTGTGAGCTCCTGGACAGTCTGTGGCGCTACTTGGTGGCGTCGGATTCACCGATACATTACGTCCCAGAGGTTCTCAGTTGGATTCAGGTCTGGGGAACATGAGGGCCAGTTAATGGCATCAATGTCTCTTGTCATCCAGGAACTGCCTACACACTCTGGCCACATGAGTCCGGGCATTGTCCTGCACCAGGAGGAACTCAGGGCCCACTGTACCAGTGTAAGGTCTGACAATGGGCCTAAGGATTTCATCCCAGTACCTAACAGCAGTTAGGGTACCGTTGGCTAGAACGCGGTCTGTGCGCCCCTCCAAGGATATGCCTCCCCAAACCATCACTGACCCACTGCCAAACCGGTCATGCTGGATCATGTTGCAGGCAGCACAATGTTCACCACGGCATCTCAAGACTCTTTCACATCTGTCACATGCACTCAGTGTGAACTTGCTCTCATCTGTGAAGAGAACGGGGCACCAATGCGGACCTGCCAATTCTGGTGTTCTCTGGTGAATGCCAATCGAGCTGCACGGTGCTGGGCTGTGAGCACAGGTCCCACTAGAGGACGTCGGGTCCTCATGCCACTCTCATAGAGTCTGTTTCTGACAGTTTGGTGCACACCAGTAGCCCGCTGGAGGTCATTTTGTAGGGCTCTGGCAGTGCTCCTCTTGTTCCTCCACGCACAAAGGAACAGATACCAGTGCTGCTGGGTTGATGCCCTTCTAAGGCCCTGTCCAGCTCTCCTCGTGCAACAGCCCATCTCCTGGTATCTCCTCCATGCTCTTGAGACTGTACTGGGAGACACAGGAAACCTTCTTGCGACGGCATGTATGGATGTGCCATCCTGGAGGAGCTGGACTGCCTGTGCAATCTGAATGGGCTGCTGGTACCGCCTCATGCTACCAGTAGTGACAAGGATACTAGCAAAACACAAAACTAGAGAAGAATCAGTCAGGAAGGATAAGAAGAGAGCAATTGTCTGTGGCCACCATCTACAAAACCATTCCCTTTTTGGGGTTGTCTTGCTGTTGCCTCTCCAGTGCACCTGTCGTCACTTTCATTTGCACCAAAACAGGTGACATTGATTCACAATCACTTATGCTTCCTAACTGGACAGATTGATATCCCTGAACTTTAACTGACTTGGTGTTGTACTGTGATGATTACGTGTTGCCTTAATTTTTGTGAGCAGTGTACATTCACTTGTCCTATGAAAACAGTTGAATTTAAAAATAGACAGAGGACCAGAAACAAGAAGACTAACTGTCAGTCCGTATACAACTCTAAGAACATCGGTGGTGGAAAAAATATGAATCCAGCTTGTTTAGTCAATCAACATATTTCTTCACAAAATTCAATCAAGCGCGTTAGTTGGGAGCGAGCAATATGTTTCATTGCCCTCACTCTAACCAGCTCTTCCTGAGTGTGAGAACAGAGTCTCAAGGCACATAGTCCAACAATTCAAGGGATTTATGATGTCAGGCATCTCGATTGCAGTTTGTCCATTGCAACATAACCATAAACTGCACTCGGTCCGGCAAAAAGGTTGGCGATGAACTCACTTTTTGTGTAGACACTGCTGCTTTGACCGCCACGCAGTAGCATAGAGTGATGTAGCATCCTCATTTTCTGTATACAACTCTATGAACATCGGTGCTGGGAAAATATCTATACTATTTATACATTTGTCAATCAACAATATATTTTTGTTAGTTTTCCACATAGTTAACTTATTTCTTCACAAAGTTCTGTTAAGCGTATTGGTTGGGTGATAAAAACAACCTAGAGTATGTTTCGTTGCTGCCCTCACTCTAAACCGCTCTTCCTGCGTGACAGCAGCGTGTTTCAAGACAGTCTTCAAGCGATTTCATTTTGATTTACACGGTGGTTGCAGTTCGTCCATTGTAACATAACCATAAACTGTTTTACATTGGGCGTACTATAGCTACTGATGTTTGTAGCCAGTGAAGTTTTAGTTTATCCTTAACTAATCTTAATTTGTTTTGTCCCAGGTTGGATTTGATACCCAGACCACTGTCTGGCAGACTGCGTCTCTAACCACTACGCTATTAAACAGTGGTCTGTCGGTAGGTCTGTCTGTCGCTCTTCTTGGCCGGCTCGTTCACGCAATTCAAAAACACTAAAAAGGAAATAAAAGTGCCCCCCCCCCTCTAGTTAGAGTCGCAACTAGACATTGCTATTTTATCAATCTAGTAATCCCTTTTCCAGTCTGCCTCAATAAGATATAAGAGAATGGAGTTATTATAACCCTATCTTATTCCAGTCAATTGTTATGCCATGAGCTAAGCTTGAGCAGAAGATCATTGAAGATAACATAACTGTAAATAATATAATTTAGATTGTGCAAATGTCGTGGCACAGGCTAGCTGAAGAGAACATCAGCTTGCTCCTCACAAAAGTTAAACGAAGCAGTGACTATTGAACACAATAAAATAACACATTTCCCAACCTTAAACCACGGATAAATGTTAAATTGAAAGCGCAGACCATCAGATTAAGCTACCGGCTGATGTTCAATGATGTTCAAAGATCCAAAAAGAAAGTAACAAAGCAATTCAATGGCGCCAATGGCAGTCCCGTGACCATCTCTTGCCGTAACTTCTTTTTAGTTCATATTGATATTGTGCTACAATGTTAAAGGGAGCTAGCAAGTAAACATTTTACTGCAACTTTTATACCTCCTGTAAATTGTCTACGTTCATGACAAATACAATTCGATATGATTTTAAATGGCTGCTGTCACAACAAATGGGAGTATTAGGACTGCAGGAGACTCAGCACAATGTGTGTCCTGTAGGGATCTCCCCATGCTGAACTTCTGCGTACAGACGTCAGTGCCTTCGAAAAAAAAACATCTTCTGAGTGAAAAACTAGCATTTTTTTATATACATTTCCCCCCACACAGACCGATTTTTGATTCTGGGAAAGAAGGAAGACGGGACGGGAGAGAGTCCAATCAGCTATTTCAGGGCTGTTTTTGCCCTGGGTCTCCTGTTTGTCTATTGGGCTTTAATAACTTTAATAAAACGGTAAGGGGGTCATGGCTCCCCCACAGAGCTAAGAGGCTGCTGCACTAAATAGCCATTAGAGAGGATGGGAGGGCATTGGAAACAGCCATAACAACCATGCCCCAGTTAGCTGGGAGGCATCAATAATAAGGGGCTCCGGCTTCCCAAATGTATTCTAATTTAAATCAGCCTCGTGTAATGACCTCGCACCAAGGGAGGCCAAGGGAACGTTCACAGAAGGCCCTTTGGAAAAACACTGAGAAACGTGTTTCACACTTGATGGTCAGAGCTATCGTGGGGGCTTTACACTAGTCTGCCATGGGGTTGGAGTGCAGCGGCATCCGAATGCAGGCGGAGGGAAATATCAACAGTGAAATAGCTAGAGTGGATGAAAAGGCCAACTCAGGTTGCGAGGCCCAAAGAATAGATAGAAACCACAAATGCTTGTTGTTGATGAGCCGGGTAAAATTGGAACACCCCCCGCCCACGGACACACACACACGTGCATGCACACACACAGGTATGCACACACACACACACACAGTTTTCAGGAACCGTGGAAGTACCCTGACATTCACTTTAGCTGAATATGCAATGGTATACAACTGCACTCAGGAAACCTGTAGTTTGTCATATCACAAATCTTTATTTTCCTTTTCCACTTTCAAACAGTGCTCACATTTTCACGATAGATACTAGGTATTCAGCTTTCTAGATTTGCCAGCTAACCTTGTCACCAGTCAATAGAGGTTAATCGAGTAATCAAAACAGTTCACACACTGTCACCATTTAGGAAATCGACATACAATGGGTCACATCAAGCTAATCACTATTTACATTATGCACAGAGTATTCAAAATGTGTGCTAATGTCACCACATAGAAAATGGTGTGATATGTGTGGTGAGGTTTTGCATCAGCCAATAGCCAGCAATCTTTGTCTGATGGATTTGATTATGCTAAAGCGAAGTAAGGAGTAAAGAGGGTGAAGAGTGTCCTGGCTTGGGCGGGATGGATAGCAAATTATGGAAATTAAATGCATGGCTGTATAGACCGAGAGGGTGAGTTGCAGTCTCAGATGTGGATTCAGTTTTATATTGTCTATTCATGCTGCCATTCTGGTGAAAATACATTTTTGTAAAGGTAACATCCATCTTACTGGCAGACATGGAAGATGGCAACTGCTCAGCTAACGCTCAAACTGTGTGAATAATATTAAATGATTGAAGTTTACGGCAGCTAGATAGCTGTATGCAGGGCAACTCATATTTCACAGTATCTTGGTTTTTATGTGGATAGAAAAAGCCAAGTTAATCTTGCAGTTTGTAGCAAATCTTCTAAAGTTGAACATACATATTTCTTACTAAAAGAACTGACTAACTCAGTTTACTTTGGCTAGGTTGGTCTTATAATGTATTGAACTTCATATGAAAATTACTGCATCTACTGTTGTGTCTGCATCTACTAAAAGCATCTGTTAGTGTTTCTTAACTGATGAATTTGGGTCACAGGAAGTTTTGAATGGATTGTGGGTGTCTGAGTAAATTAAACATTTGTCTGAATATAAAAACCAAGTAGGAAGTGTGCAAAAATGATAATGAACATGACTTACATAAATTAGGAGCAAGGGATTTTCTTGTACATTCTGGAACTGAGTAAGAATCAACTTGCTGCCTTTTTCTGCCCCTCAAAGGCTGTTGTGACGCTACATTATAATGTTCAAGAATTAGCCTGGTTTTTGAATGAGAGAGGGGAGCTAATAGTTTGTGTGGTGCCGTTTAATTTAGGGGCACTGTTTGTTTTTGTTTTTCACAAAAGGGACCATCGAGCCGTTACACAGTGTGTCATTGAGTTCTGCACCAGTAAAGCTTGGAATGGAATGGATTCTACTGTGTGCTTATTCTATTGTGTTGAAGGGGATCCCAAACATTAAAGTGCTTTATAATAGTTGTTGGTTGATATAATGTACTTTCTAAGCTGAGCTACTGAAAACTACATTCACTGAAATTTAATGGATGTGTTGGCTTCATAATAATCATTTTTACTTCAGTTAAGAGAATAGTTGTCTGTGTCGTTCTAATACTGCAAGACAGACTGTTGTATTTCCTGGTAGGTACAGCTAACTGCATATTATTTGAATGGGGTATATTATCTGTTCGGCGAAGGCACTGCCTTATTTTTCTGACGGTTAGGCCCACACAGTCCAAACGTTATACTTTACATGCTGACTAATTACAGACCACATAATCTACAACTGCTACACACCTGCATACAGGGTCCATTTACTAGGTACATGACGGCTTCATCCCAAATGGCACCCTATTCACTACCGGTGGTACACTACGGCAGTTGCCAACGCCCCCCCCAACGCCCCCCCATGTGGCACAGAGGGAGGCTGGCTTCATCCTGTGACCCCTTTGATCCAACCTCCATTTGCCGTCCTAGCGCGAGGAGCATGCTAGTACCTCAGCAGGTGTAGGTGTGTAGTCTCTGTTTGCTTGTGCTTGTAGTCAATGCCTGCATGCTCATGCTCTTATCTCTCCTTGTGCCTCTGTGACTATTTGTTGTCTCTGTTCACTTGGAATCATTCTGTGTTCACTAGCAAGTCTCTTTGTAGTGTGCGTGGGTGCGTGTGTGTGAGATCCGTGTGTTTGGAGTCCGTCCATGTGTGAAAAAAAAAGAGTTTTTATTTTATGTCTCTGCCTGGGCCATGGCGTCTGTGGGCCACACAATATAACGCGCCTACGCATGTGCCCAGCTCAGCCACACACTTCTAGAGAGACTAACTTACGCCGGTATGCATGTAAATGGGCCCTTCCTTATCTCTCAGCCCCAGGCAAGGCCCCCAGGGAAGTGTGCACTGTGGTGGTGGAAGGAGACTGAAAGGCTTTGACTGGGAAAAGCCCCTGGACTGCAGGACAGTGAGTCAGTGTCAAGGTAATTACGGTAATGTGCTCCAATTACCTTGCACCTCTTGTGCCCCTTCCTTTTGCTTCATTTAAAGTTCTCCATTTGAAAATGTTGAGGTTCAAACTGCTCTTCCTCTATTGGGTGTCCAAATTCTTGCGAGAAACACTTTTCAATTACAAAAGTCCTTTTCAAGCAGACACCAAAGTAAAGTGATTTTCTCAGCCTCGTCATAAGGCGGGCCAAGACCGGTGGTTATTTTTCTCTCTAGAAATATCACACATCGGAAGACATTGCAACCAGATGCTGTACCAACCATGTCCATTATTTATAAGCATTATATTACTGCCACTGTATTTTCATTTTTGACACTAATAACACAATGGACTATTGATTCAATGTTAGGAGTTTCACCACCCAAGGACTTGGACTGCACATCCAGTGATAAGAAAAGCTGTCGAGTGAAAATCACCTCCCCATAAAGAAAGCAGAATTTAAGTAAAAGCCAAGGAAACAAAAAAGAAAAACATGCAGCAATTCCGATTTCAGCGACTTGGCATATGCCGCAGATTATGCCCCCAAAACAAACGGAAAATACGACTAACACATTTTATAATCATTAACTTTCCTGAAAACCCTCCCTTCAGCCATCTGTTGTAAATAGTCACCAGCCCACAATACCCTTGTCCACATTTATTTCCCTTTTTGATTGGCCCCGTTTCTTACATGGCTCCAACTATTACCATTTCTGTGTTAGATCATTTATTTATGTATTCATTTCGCTTCATGCCTCATAATGCCATGGAAACACTGCCAATATGCAATCCTCACTGGCAAAGAACCGCATGGCACGGCACAGCATATGTAGACTGAGTGCAGTTCCGACTAGCTTTAGCACCATCAGCCTATGCAATACACACTCCCTTTGACCATAATATTTCATGCTAGTGTTTATATCAACCCAAACGTGAGACTTTCTGAGAGGCGTGAACTGTGAATTCCCAAAACATAATGGGGGGCAGGGTTGTTATGACAAAACGTAGTAACATCACTGACATAAACGGACCAGTTTATCTGCCATAGGCCAATACCCATTGCTGTTTGATTTTGAAATCTAAATCAGCCATGTTGAAAGCATATCTACATTGATCTTTCATGGGATTCATGGAAAATTGACCACCATATGAGAAATGTTTCCAGGTGGGTAAAACATCTAAATCACATGAAATTCTGAATCTACTGGCAGTGGTATTACATTCAACACCCAAGCGGTTTGCTAGTGTGTTGTGGATTGTGTAGATGGGAAGTTAAGCTAATGACTTTGACTTCAAAGGATGTGAGTTGAAATTCACTCTAATCATAATCCCTGACCCTAACCATTCTTGAGCACGGCCATTTGCATCTTTTTGCCTGAGACTGGTATGTGGGATTTTTTTTGTAAGTAGGTCTGTTTTGCATTGTTTAGTTGTTAGAATTAAGATAAGTTTTTGGAGAGCAATTAATTTCCTCTGGGTGCTGGTATGTAGGAGGTAATGTCTCTCCTTTCACTTAGGGAGTGATGTAAATAATAGTAAAAAAGAATGTATGTTTTGACAGCTAGGAAAGACTTAGCTGTGGTTTATATTGCCTGGGTCAAAAAGACTCTGCCAGGGTTGATACATAATTACAATCAAAGATAGTGGCGAGAAAATATCCATCTGTCCAGCAATCCCTTATCTATCTGAATCCCTCCCTGGGGCATTGGTGTGTTCATTACTACAGGGAGATATTTTCCTTTGGATCCTTTGCCTGTAAAATGTGAAATGTCAAAAAAGCCAGTCTGATTTCTCCCTGTTTTGTGACAAGATAAAATAGAGGACAGGTAAACAGGGAGGGCCTGCAGGGGAAAATACAACTCTTATTGTGGTCTTGTCAAAACCCTGAAACGCCTGGGATAACCAGGGGGAACTCACTGCTAGATCTAATAGAACAGATCTAATAAAAGGGACAGAAATTGACATTGACTGAGTAATACTGTAAGACTAATTTTCTGTAATGCAAAACCCTTCAGAGGGATGTCTGTCTGTCCGTTCAGAGCAAATAGACTGGCTAAGTATATTGTATTGTTCTCGCTGTGCTTAAATTACCCGTGATACCATTAGTCAAGCGTGACAGTTGTTTTCCCTTTATGGTTCCATTAAGAATAGCCATTTTAAAAGATGGTCTGGTGATCTGTTTATCACAATAAATACAATGTCGTCTTACAGGTTGATGTTTATACAAATGGTCACATGCCAAAACTGTATGGGAACAGTGACACTACATCCTCCACACCAAAACCCCCGTGTCATATACCCTAGGTGAAGGCCAGTTAATTTAAAATGTCACATACATCTTGTCTGTAAGGTTTAGATATCCAAGGCCTATCCAAATTGGATATTTCCCTGAGTCTTGGGGAACGGTAAATGTCTTTCTTCACACTTATTTTCTGGATCATAAATAACCATAAGTCTCATAAAGTGAGAGTGAATGAGACAGTGTGGCTTCTTTACATGTAGCTCTTTCTTTTTATTGCACAACAAAAAGAGCAGAGAGATAGGACGGAGGACAATAATCCAAAAAGCCAATTTCTAGAGAGGTTAAAAAGACCAAAACACAGATAGTGTATAGGCAGAGAATATTGAGGAAGCCACAGGACAACACATTTCGCCGGGCCCTCATCAGAGATGACCGTGGATAAGCGCAGGGACTCAGTGTTGTTTGATGTGGGCTGACAAGTCGTCCATGGCAGTGCGACACACCTCCTGAGTCATCGTATCAGTGTTCACTCTTCACCGAGCAGCCCTGGCATTTCTAATCAACGATGTGGGAACAAGGCAAGAGGGCCCAGGATGGGGACACATGGCAGGGTGCCGGCCACTGGGCCGCAGGGAAGAGGAACCCGGGTCAGGATGTGGCTGTGTTCCTCCATAGTAGCAACAAAAACGCTAGAGGGCATAGGCATAACAATATGGTTCAATGTATTTAATGTAACTCTATAAACTTTCTCCTCAATCTCACACGGCTCTCACCTGTCACCAAGGACATATAGGGTGTACATGAGGCAGTTTACAGTTAATTGAAATGTCATGGTATCACGGCATGTGTTACGTTAAAATACGTTCATGGTAAAACTTCCAATGAATCATAATTGGAGGCACAAAATGATGTTTTTCCCTTCCTTCCTTGGCTATGGACTTTTCAAACCTGAAAAAAAAACACAGTTGCCTCAAACTATTCCTGCAATTAATAATAGCTTTCCTGGGTTATGACAAGCGTTACATAGACAAACTGGGCCGGATTAATGTGGCCGTGCACTCAATTTTCATTATTTCCATGGTAACGGGGCATTAAAGACCCCCCACCACACACACACAAAAGAAGAAACACATAAGAACATATTCAAACATACAAGGCCAAAAACACATCTGTTTCAGTGGGATCGACAGGGAACAAACAGGGAATTTCCAGTAGTCACAAAATCTCTTCCTCTCACCACCTTGAATGTGATCCACTTCAATAACATCTGAGACTTTCAAAGCGAGAATAAATGAAAAGGAGATGGATGGAAGCAGATGGGGAGAGAAGGAGGTATAGAGGAGGTGCACATCTTTGAAATTCAATTAATATTTAAATACTTTTTTTATTAACTCTTTAAATCTTGGAGAGTTTCAATAGCTGTCTTCAAGCACTGTTAAATTCAGAACTTGAGTCAGCTGGCTCAGGTTGTTTCACCTACTTTCACAGAAGTACATTTTTCACACAGATTGAAACAGAAATAAAACATTACAATTCTTAGATATTCGCTGACATTGGACTGTTATACAATATTTTTAAGACAATCAAGTTTGCAAGACAAAGTAATGTCCTAAGTATATTTTTTCCCATTACAATACGCTGAAAAGGTTTGTATCATGGGAATAAGAAATGCCTGGGTTACGCTGTTCTTAGATGGGACACTGTGCTGGAAAATGAGATTATCTGGTTTTAATATGAACGGTATTACGAAAAGCCAGGCCAAGTCAGATAGTCTCATGTACTAACCCTCGGAGCCTCCAACGTGGACAACAGTATACAGTGGATATAAAAAGTCTACACACCCCTGTTAAAATGCCAGGTTTTTGTGATGTAAAAGAATGAGACAAAGATAAATCATGTCAGAACTTTTTCCACTTTTAATGTGATCTATATTGTGAACAATTCAATTGAAAAACAAACTGAAATCTTTGAGGGGGAAAAATGAAAAATAAAAACCTTACAATAACCTGGTTGCATAAGTGTGCACAACCTCTTATAACTAGGGATGTGGCTGTGTTCAGAATTAACCAATCACATTCAAACACATGTTAAATAGAAGTCATTACACACCTGCCATCATTTAAAGTGACTCTGATTAATCACAAATAAAGTAACTCTGATTAATCACAAATAAAGCCATGGTCTGCAGAGAGCTTCCAAAGCATCAGAGGGATCTCATTGTTGAAAGATATCAGTCAGGAGAAGGGTACAAAAGAATTTCCAAAGCATTAGATATACCATGGAACACAATGAAGACAGTCATCATCAAGTGGAGAAAATATGGCACAACAGAGACATTACCATTCCAAATTGATGAAAAGACAAGAAAAAAACTGGTCAGGGAGGCTTCCAAGAGGCCTACAGCAACATTAAAGGAACTGTAGGAATTTCTGGCAAGTACTGGCTGTGTGCTACATGTGACAACAATCTCCCGTATTCTTCATATGAATGGGCTATGGGGTACGGTGGCAAGACGGAAGCCTTTTCTTACAAAGAAAAAAATCCAAGCCCGGCTGAAGTTTGCAAAAACAAACATCAAGTCTCCCAAAAGCACGTGGGAAAATGTGTTATGGTCTGATGAAACCAAGGTTGAACTTTTTGGCCATAATTTCAAAAGGTATGTTTGGTGCAAAAACAACACTGCACATCACCCAAAGAACACCATACCCACAGTGAAGCATGGTGGTGGCAGCATCATGCTTTGGGGCTGTTTTTCTTCAGCTGGAACTGGGAACTTAGTCAGGGTGGAGGGAATTATGAACAGTTCCAAATACCAGGCAATTTTGGCACAAAACCTTCAGGCGTCCATTAGAAAGCTGAAGATGAAGAGGAAGTTCACCTTTCAGCACGACAACGACCCAAAGCACACATCCAAATCCACAAAAAGCATGGCTTCACCAGAATAAGATTAACATTTTGGAATGGCCCAACCAGAGCCCAGACCTGAATCCTATTGAACATCTGTGGGGTGATCTGAAGAGGGCTGTGCACAGGAGATGTCCTCGCAATCTGACAGATTTGGAGCGCTTTTGCACAGAAGAGTGGGCAAATATTGTCACGTCAAGATGTGCCATGCTAATAGACTCCTACCCAAAAAGACTGAGTGCTGTAATAAAATCAAAAGGTGCTTCAAGAAAGTATTAGTTTAAGGGTGTGCACACTTATGCAACCAGGTTATTGTGAGTTTTTTATTTTTCCCCCTCAAAGATTTCAGTTTGTTTTTCAATTGAATTGTTCACTTTATCGGTCACATTAAAGGTGGAAAAAGTCCTGACATGATTTATCTTTGTCTCATTCTTTTACATCACAAGAACCTGGCATATTAACAGGGGTGTGTAGACTATTTATACCCACTGTACATGAAGGTGCAGTGACGTCAGTTAGGCAGAACTTAATATCTGTATGAACGGATGCCCAACAAGCTGCCTCGTCAATCTCAGAATGAGATGCCCTTGAACAGGGCAAAAGAAGTAGCTTTATCTCTGGTTAAGTGGGACCTTGGGCCCTTTCTATTATAGGCCAATGATAGCTGTCACTATCTAATGGTAGTAACCGAGGAGACAGGGGGTCCCCTTAGGAGGTGCACAGAACAGTTAGATTTGATCAATCTTGCATTAAGCTAAAATGTAATAAGTACATAAGCTATGTGAGTACTGGACACAAACAGTGGTAACACTCTTCTTCCCTGTATAGGACATCTATAGGAAATTATGCCAAGCAAAAGCCTGTAGTATTATCAAGCCACAAGAAGAAAGGTGATGTTAGTAGACAAGGAAACCTAAAAACCCAGGGCAAACAGTAGACACAACTTGTGAAATGATAAGGCGGTGTGTCTGGCTCACTTGCTTTGTGAACATTAAAGGGCTACTGTAAAGTGGTTTTGGATTTCTAGCAGCTCAAAGGGCTGCCATAAAATAGCCTCAAGCACAATCAAGAGATGAGACGTTGGGTTTGAGGTGGATGGCCAGTAATGGATTAACTACTGGTGGCTTGCTGGGGATTAGCTCCTCCATGTCCTTCATATCAATGTTGGCTAAGAGCCTGGTTTGGATTTTGCCAGTCAAGGGTTTGTCCCAGGTACATATGGATTCTGTCGCACAGTCTTCGATGGCTGGGAGGAGATAACTCACTGGGACAGGAGAGCATCATGCTGTTGTATCACTTGATATCTGCACTGCCTCCCCTTATGCATATACATTATAATGCAGTGACTGTTTGTTGCTGATCCCCCACTAAGAGCGAAAGAGGACCTATGGGAATGGCCTTGCATGCATCCCTACATTTTATGCTTTTCCACATGGAGGTTCAGGCTTGCCTTGGCAGTTGTCCAGGTGCTCAGTAGGTCCTCGGGGTAATCATCCATAACCTCTGCACTTGATGGCTGCGTCTGCGGAGATGCCTCTTCATACAATGGGTGTGAGTGGTAAGACAAGTGAGAAGGACAAGCATCTCTGCAGCACTGAATCAAGCCTTTATGGTAGAGTCCTAAGCAAAAGGCATATGACCAGCCACCCGAGTCAGTGAGCATGAGAGAAAAGATGTGGTCTAATGAGACCCAAAGCAAATAATTAGCCCTGAATGCCAAGCAATACCTCTGGCAAAATCAAAGTGTCACTCATATCCTGGCTATAACAACACCTACGGTAAAGCATGGTGGTTGGAGCATCATGCTATAGGGATGCTTCTCAGTGTCAGGGACTGAGAGATTGTAGGACAATATAGTCCTACTCAGGTGGATGTTGAAGAAAACTTGATCCAGGGGCTTACAGGAGGCAGGCAGGAGGAGATTCAACTTTCAGCACAACAACCACCCGAGTGCCTTCGGATCAACTCTCTGAATGTCCTTGACTGTCCCAGCCAGATGGATAATAAACTGGCAAACATTTCATGTTCATGGTTTAACATTTCTAAAAATCGCTTTGTTATTATTGGGTATTGTGTGTGGATTGATGGCAAAAATAAATTAATTCTGTAACACAAGAAAATGTGGAGAAAGTTTGAATACTTTCCAAAGCCACTGTACACACATGTCCCCTCCCTGGCAGACAGGCAAACGCAGAGACACACACTTTGGGTTGGTTGTGTACAGTAGTAGAAGTCTTTAATGATGAACTGGGGAGATAACACTAATGAAATCTCCCTGCCTGCATAAATCATAGCACTGCCTGTTTCTGTTGGCCTTAATGAGTTATTGAAGCCTAATTAATTCACAGTAAGTTCCTAAATTGAAGTCTGAGAGTTTCCATTACGATTAGGGATGCCGTGTTTACGAAGCGGCTCAGCGTCATGCCTCAGATACCACTTAACATCAGGCCCCTCCTCCTCCATTTCTCATCATCTTCAGGGGAGTAGAAAAAGAAAGTTAATTTTCCAAGGCTTTCATGGATTTAAATAATAATTTCATTTGGGAACTCTAACCCTTCCATTATGTTGATGGAGAGGAAGAACAGTGAGAAACAAGGGGTTAGGTACAGGAGACATGGCTTGTATCCCCTAAGCTCTAATTCAACTAGAAGTGGGTCAGCTCATAAGGAATTTAATTTCAACAGATGTCAATGAATACCCTGCCCTGCTGGGAGGCTGCTGAATGCTCTTCGTCTTATGTTCTCGGAGCCAAGTCTTACGTGAGAGATTCCAAAGGATTTGACATGACATAGTCCTTGCATTTCTCCACTGTGCTGGTTGAATCGATATTGCTAGGAAATGAGGTAGCTATGCCTCTCTCTTAGAGGGGAAATGGAGTACAACAGTTCTCAACGAGAATGTGCAATATAGAGGTGGTATATATACAAACAAGAAGTGTGTTTTTACTCCCTACAAAATGTTAAGACGCACATACTTTAAAAATATCTTGACTTTCATGATTCTAGAAAACATCTGTTCAATACATTTAGGTTCCACTTCAAAGGACTGAGATAATGTAAGTTGACTAAGTTCTTTAAATCTTTTTAGTTTTTTTTTTACATATTTCCATACCTTGGTAATTGCTACAAGAACATGTTCCAGACTCAATGAAAGGAATCTAATAACAGGGACAAAATCTATGATTATTTATGTGACTTCGTTTCAAGAAGAAAAAATCTGTTGGGCATAATTGCTGTGACTGTACTCCTTGGAATCGAAGGCAATAAACAACTATATGTTAGTGATGCGTGCAGCACTTATGTATGGAATTGGCTATATTTCCATATGAATGCACACACTGTAATTCCATGGCACCTCAACTACACTGAATGAAAAGTTCTAAGGTCCCTCTGACCTCAAAACGTTTTTTTGAGAAAAAGGCAAGGAATGAGGATGTGATGAATCCAGGAAAGATTATATAAAAACAGCCACTTACTTGAGGGTGAATTGCTCCACTGTGGAGTTTGGTACCAGGTAGAGGAAGATGTTGAGGGTCTCGCCTGGCTTCAGTGGCTTCTCAGGCAATCTCAAGAACATGTTTTTATCCAGCTGCTTGTCCACCACCAGCTGCTCCTGGCTGGACTGGTACAGGCTGATGCTACCGATGCGGAGGAGTGGGTGCTGTGAGGGCGTCTCCCCCCGTGATCCTCCTCTGCGGCCTGAGCTCTCGCCACACTCCCCTCCGCTGTCCGGGTCGTGGAGGGTATAGTACAGCTCAGCCTGCAGGGTCTCCCCGCTCAGCTCCATGCCCATGCCGTCACTCGAGCCTTTCCTCCGGCCCAAGGGGGCTACATTGGCATTGAACCAGGCGGGCGGCAACACCAGCTGGGCCAAGCACTGGGCCAGGTTCCCACGAAGGCGGCACGACGTCTTGATCTCACGAACATCACGGAAGGCATGGAGCCTAACACAGGGCAGCTTGTCCTGGACCTTGAAGTCATCCCAGTCACGACCGGCTATGTAGAAGAGCACATGAACCACAGGGCTGCTGGAGAACACCCTCGACTGGACGATGAAGGCCCGTATCTTCCAGTTGACCGTCAGCCACCCAGGGATGTCCAGTGGGCTAGAGGGTTGAAGGAGGTCCTTGGACAGGCTTTGGTCCTGGGCGAACGGGCCAAAGGTGATGTTGACGGCAGGAAGCTCCTTGGTCTGAAAAACCACAAAGCTCTCAGAACGCTGGAGAGGGTGTCCGTTAATGGGGCGACCATTGCTTTGGCCTGAGGACCGGGTCTCTCGCAGGAAGAAGGCCAGTTGAGCGTTGGAGAGCTTAAAGTTGGCGGGGAGGTAGACATCTGGAGGGGCGGACGTGGTAGTGACTGCCGAAGAGCTGAGGAGAACATCTGAGCTGGTCGGCAATACTTTCCCTGCAAATGCTGAACACAGTGAAAGAGAGAAAAAGGTTAGAATCTTTACAATTCAACATTGTCAGCTGCAACAGAAAAAGGAAGGGAACAGAATGTTATGCAGAATAAGAAAGAAAATAAGAAGAGGCAGCAATGGTAGACTGGGGATTTCTATTTGGATTAGATCCATACAAAATCCTCTCTCATCCCTGACAGAAAAAATGATAAGTGGTAGAGGGGTCAAGGAGATGTCAATTAATTAGTAAGCTAGTGGAAGAGTGCCCTCCACTCCTCAATAGCCAGCTTTCATCGAGGTTAGTCAAAAAAAAATTCTACCTGCTTGTTCGTTATACTGATCTGGTGCCCCTGGTCAGAATTACATCCTGATTAGAGAGAGGATTAGACAATGAAAACTTGAAACGTTTCGGAGTTTAAAAACCTTTAAAAACAATATGCCACTTTTCATTGTATTTTACAACCAAAACATTTCTAATACTTTACTAATTAACTTTGTGATTCAACTCTGTGAACTTAATTTAGTTGCTGACGTGCAAAGGAACCTTTCATTCAATACACATTTTTCATAACCATTCATACTCCAAGCCTCCTCCCCTTCCCTTTGTACTCTTAAAAAAGGAGGACAGAGGACTCAGGTGGTGAGAAAATTCAACTGAGAAATCCCTACTGTTTACTGTTATATTCTCACCCAGTCAGAGAAGGGTGAAAGGTGATGGGTCAATGAACACTAATCATTTGATTAAGGGGCAGTATGTGTCAAGTGGCTTGAAGGCAGGTTGTCCATTACATCCAATGAAACAGGATGTACACATTAACAAGCTACACGGACACTGAGCTTTATTGTATATGCTGTTCACAAGATAAACAGCTAGACAACACATACTTAATCGATTGTTCCTAGAGTTCAATAACACACCAAGTCAGTCTTAAAATTGAATGGGAAGCTAACGATTGAAAGAACAAGACATTTACAAGGACAAAATGTAAAAATGAAATAGTTCATTTCGGACTAAATAAAGTGAGAAGAAACCCTCAAATGTGTTATCTAAGTACCAACTCTGGAAAAATGGAAATAAAAACATACACCCTTAAGTGATAAATCATAGCCTGCTCAGGCATAGGATAAAGTCATGGAGAAACAGAACTGATGTGACATACTTATCAGAAGTGCCAGAAACAGGGCATAAAAGTGCCAAATCCTTTCCAGACAGACCAAATCAGAGATTAAAAGTCCCATATTCCAAATGGTCATTCATTGAAAGTATATGTCCTCAAGTAGTCTTTTAAAAGATTATATCCAATCATCAGGGGAGTTTGTAGACACCAAGTTAACAGGTCCTCAAGTAACAGTAACAAAAACCTGAATGTTCGCTGCTACATTTCCTCAGATATTTGCCGTAGATGGACAGATTCCGCATTGGGTTACTAGTTTGCACTGCAGCACAGGGCTGTGGGGAATCCACAGAGGTTCTTGAACTTTTGCTTCTATTCTCTTTGGTGCCGTTTTGGTCCATAGAAAAAACTCACAGAAGCTCTTTCAAATCGAGTCCATACATGCAGCTTCACTCCGGCAGCGGCCCCTAATAGACCAAACCCCTTCTTGCTAGCCTGGGTCTAATGCTGTAGACAAAGCCCTGTCTTGCCACACCTAGTCTCAGTCTATAATCACAATTTTAGCTCTCAGCCAGCATTCACAACACAGGCCTTAAACAGAACTTACAACACCCAAACACTCGCAAAAAAAACATAATAATAAAAAAAGCTCTTCAGCGTGATTCATCCTCTCTCACTGGACATGTTCAGACAGGCTCTCGTGTTTATGTGTGAGCCAGAGTGTGAGTGAGTGAATGTCTGTGTGTGTTAGAGGGGAGGGGTGTGGTGGGAATGGGGGAGGGATGTATTACTTGAATGCCTTCAGGCAGAGTAAGCGGGAAAGGGGGGGATTAGGTAAAGATCATTAATGAATTAGCTCTCTCTGTCCTTCTCTCTTTCCTGTTTCCTTCTGCTACGGGTCCCCTGACATAGAGAATGAGGATGCATCAGGAAGGTTGGGGGATTCTGACTACGTCTCCCCTACCCAACTAACAAGTAAATAGAGTTAATTCAATAAAAAAGAAAAGTACATAGAAAGTAAGTATTTAAATAGAGACACCTAAAAACACCTAAAAAATCAAATAGTACACAAAACTAGTGCCCTCATTCAAATCATTTTAAATATACTTTAGATACTTAAATGCTGACAAAACACTAATTAAGTGTAATACATTGAAATACATTGTTTATTCCACCCCCCACCCCACAATTCATATAATATTAAGGGTATTTTTCACTTGGGAATTAGATAGAAAATTATTTTTTACTCTTTTCATCTGATTTTTTTCAGCGCTGTACCATATCTACTAAAAGACTACTGCATCATTCCGCATATCGGCTTGAGGAACATGAGTGCATTTCTACCGGGCGGTCTAAACCATGCGATGTGCTCCAACAGTGAGATCTGACTGCAACCGTCTGAAGGCCAGGCAATGAAGTACCTCTTAAGGGGGCTCACATGATACTTTCATCTCAACAGAGCAGTGCCATTCCATTACGAGACCACATTAACTGCTTGAGTGTCTCTTCATCTCTTCTAAACATGCGTAATGCACACAACCGATTGCTCTTGTACAGTTCCCCCTCCTTCCATCAGTGCATGTACAACGGGAAACCTGATAGCCAGCCAGCCATCAGCATTTGGCTTCCTATTAGACCTAAGGGCCAAATTGAGTGGCTTCTCTTCCTTTTGCATGTTCCGTTAACATGATACACATCTGTTGGGTGGGGAAGATAAATGTGTAGCACCAGCGAGCATCACCTCAGGGCTCTTTCCATCTAACAGAGTACTTTCCCTGATGGGGGTTATTGAAACATCCTGCTCACTATTGCTTGTTATGGTTGGGACTATTTCCTTAAACATAGCATACACTGTTATGTTGGTAACATTTCTCCTCCTTCAAGATAGCTATAACTTGGAGATCACATTGGCATGGGTTAAAAAACCATTCAACTGCACATATTTTTGACCCCTAACGTTTTTGAGAAAGTAGAAAAAAATGTATTACTTATTTAAAATTATCTTACTCTGAAAAAAAGTATTAGTATAACGTAATTTCACCCTTTTGAGCATAAAATATAGCTGAGAATTTGAAATATTTATCTTATACAGTCATTTTTGTAAATCTTCAATGTGCTCTTTTGATGTGAAATATCCTTCTATATAGGCTGTCTCTCATCTTCCAACTTGTTAGGATTCATCAAATCCATCTTTATTTTTAGAGGGTTTATTAATTCACAAAAGTTATTAAATTAGACAGCAGTGAAACCTTCATAATTGGCAGAGGTCTAGAATGGCATACCGCTAGATCTGTTTGATCTCGCTACTTTATGCTAATCACTTGTTCAATGGCCACAACTCAGACAGTCTGCTGCATTAGTTGGATAGGAGTTAGCATGACAAACATCGGTTGCAAATGAGTTGATTTGCATGAAAAAAAAAAAAAAAAACTTGGCATCTTGGTATTTGCTTTGAGGCATCTGGTGTCTCATGTCTGAGTACTAGGCCACAGAAACAGCACAGCACAGTCTCTGGAAAACGAACCAGAGCAAATTTGTAATTAGTCTATGTTTTATTTTTACCAACACAGTGACATTATTCCCCAGCAAACCTTCCTACGTGCAGGGTTGGTATGACACGTTTAGAGATTACAAACGATGTATCTCTAATCCATTACATTACTAGCAAAGATATTTGAATCCTATAACATAAAAATAAAAAGAGACACTTAAATGTGTTTTGTCTGCCTTTTTCTGATTACAAGTCAGAGACGTGAGCAATAAAATGCATTTGACAGACTGTAGGAATAAAAAACAAATATCTCCTAATGATGTGAATCACGCTGCTGCTCTCAACTGTTTGCAACTCATGGACTGCGGTTGTTGTGAATGTCTGTTCGCAACTGTATAAATGTAGCCCATTAAACCCATAATGATTGAATTGATCAAACTCTGCACAAGCACAAATGCATCCCACAGACAATATTAGCTTATAGAGCAGTGGGCCAGATTCAAAACCACTGAGGTCCCACATGTCTAGACCTCAGGGTCCTTCTACATAATTAAAGCCCTACATGTCAGTGACCTAGTTGTTGTAATTTTAAATCAAACTGTATTTTCAATTCCACTGCCTCATAATATCACTGCCTCCACTTTTTTAATGTGCATTAGTCACGTGTGTCAGTCTTTGGAAGATGAACCTAAATAAGAACTTCTATCTAGGACAGAACACTTCATTTTGGAGAAGGGCACTGGCATATTTGTTTGGCCTCCCATCTTCTTTCTTTTCTCCAGTGGGGATTAAGTTTGCCGCCTGCGCATGCCGCTGGGATTGCAAAGTGGGTTCTACCACTGTACAGTTGTTATTTGGTGGCACTTGATTACCAGTTCTATTGTTTACTCTTCGTCCTTTCACAGAGTTTGTCCAAAGTGGCACCCTAGTCCCTACGTAGTGCAGCACTGTTGACCGGGGCACTCTATGGGGAGTAGGGCACCATTTGCCATGCTGCCACAGACTGGCTTTGAGTCATTGCCGCTCTACAGTCATTTGAAAATTAACGAGGTGCCACAGACACAACCCCATGAAAGGAATCATCAACAGGGGGTTGGATGGGTTGGAGCCCAGCAAGTAATTCACACACACCAGAAAAAAAAACAAAAAAACATGGATTTGCTCCACAGAATGCATCTTTGAAATGTGCAAATCACGGTTTCTGTGAAAAATGCCACTGAAGCAGGGACATGCTATACAAAAATATTCTAACTTAATAATGAATTATGTGGAAAATATCCATAATAAAGAAGTCTGTTTTAAGTTACACTGTTTTTTAATGCCATGAAATGGCTATGTACTAAAGCAGCAAGCCAAAGTCAGCCAAAACAGAGACATTGAGAGTTATGAGCCAAACGATGTAGCTTAAAATATGCAGAGAAATGAGATGGAGGGCAATGCAGGGAAGTGAATAAATGCCTGTTCAAGGACAGAGAAGAGAAAGTTGCTTGAGCGTTTAAGGTGAACCACAGAATTCTCACTGAGATAATAATGTCTCGGTTGTCTGAGAATTTCAATCAAAACTTAAATGCTTAAAGAAGCATTTTATTTACACTGCACATAATATTTTTGTTATTAGGTATTCAAGTTAAGAAAATGCTCTTCATATTTCAAAGACATCAGTCAATCACTACACACAAATCCCTTTTTAATCAGAAACAAAAACATGATTTTAAAAAGAGACAAAGCGGCTATTTTTAGTCTGAGCCTTAAAAATCTAATTTATGTGCCAGATCAATCTGCATGATCATTTCTGATGTTGAAACAGAAAGAGTAGGTGTTGTTGTGGCAGCACATGAGTGGTTGAGTGCTATTTATGTAATCCCAATTGATTCCAAGCACCTAAATATTGTCATGCAGTTTTGACATTTCATTCTTCCTAATAGCCAAAACAAGACATGCCAGAACTACACATTTTTCACCTTGCTGGTTCTAGGATTCGATTTAGCAAACCTTTTGTTACTGGTATTATTAGTCTAACCACTATGCAACACTGCCACCACTGAAATCCCTTTTCTATGCTTTTGTTATTCAAAAGTAGGTATGTGTTTATCTATTCAGATACCTACTTTATTTGATTGTAGATTGAATTTAAAAAATGTTTACCCACAGAGGTCAATTTTCAACTCAGACAGAGTGATGTTACCTGGTTCTGTTATAAATAGGGTCCTTTTACACTATGAGTAAAACAAGAGATACATTTTGTTAAAATATTTTTAAATAATGTAGCATATTAATTTCCATAGCGTTAACTTTGGTATTTAATGTCAGCTAAGCCAAAAGACAGTTGAAGGCTGGAATTAAGGGAAATGCAATAACAACTTACCAACCCCTTGGCCTCATTCCCCTGAATAATTCTCTGGTACAATATGGAATTCATGACTGTCTCAAGGATGGCAAGTTGGCCAAGCCCTCAGGCAGATCAAAGCAGCCCCAATTCATAATGCCATCACCTCTATCCTTTACAGTTGGTATGAAATTCTTCTGTTCAAAGGCAGTGTTTTGTTTTCGCCAAATGTGGGTCAGAGGGTTAAAGGTTGGGAATTGCAGCCAAACAAATCCACCAGTCCAGTAGATCTTGTCTTTACCCAGGTGTTGTCTGGCAAACATCAGTCATGTTTTGATATTCTTTTTTGAGAGCTGAGACTTCTTCCTTACTGACCTCCCATTTAGGCCTAGTTTCTGCAGTCTCTTTCTGACAGCACTTTGACATTGAGATGCCTGAGACACCTGTCATTCCACTGATGTTACCCAGGGGGTCTAGAGATTTCTATGAGCATCTTTTGGTCATCTTTTGTACTGAATTTGGGGGGAAGACCTATCTTTTGTAGATTGCAAGTGGTCTGGACTTTCCTCCATTTGTAGATGATCTGTCAGACAGTAGCATGATGTACTTCGAAATGCTTGGAAATGTGTTTGTAACCCCTCCCTGACTCATGGGCTCAGTAATCTTTCTTCTGAGGGCCATAGATAGATCTTTTGATCTTGGCATGATGTGTTACCACACACCAATTTGGTTAAGACCAAACCAGACCAAGTATTCAATCTTTTTCCATAAAGAAAATTAAATATCTGTTTAATTCAATTTTCATAAAGGTTTCAAAGTAACATTTGTTGGTGTGATTTGTTAAATTGGGTTGCCTTTATCAATGAATGTGGTTTGAGCTCAAAAATCCATGTGTCCAAATAAAAATCCATTTATTTTTTACATATGCAAAAAATAAATAAAAATAGGATACAACTTTCCAGGGATGTACTTACTTTTTCACATGACTGTACATTGTTCACTCCTAGTATTGATTTGAAAAAATAACCTACAGAAGAACAGAGTAAACCTGATCTGTTGCTTGGATACCATGTAAGTATTTACTTGATCCTTTTAATAGTCTTTCTCCAACAGTTTGATTATAAGTAGGTGTAGAGGATCACAATAAAAAATGCAACAACAAATAACTCTGGGCACAATTTGTTGATACAAAGATGCCATTGTAAGGATGAGATCAATTTAATTTAATTGATTTGAGCATTCTGACAATTAGGATTTCTTTACTGTCATGCTTAAGTTAATAAATGCAATGAAGTTTATAATAATGAAGTTTATAATAAAGTGCATTTCCACTATAAGGCTACAGACCTGACACACAGACAGACAAAAATGTATTCATTCAAAAAAACAATGCCTTTCTGGGCAGCAAATCATTTACTTTATCGGAGCGAGAAAACATATTTTGAGAAAATGCAACTGATTGAATAACTTCATCAAAAGAAACATTGAGAGGACCTGAACATTAATGGTATACTGTAATATCCAAGAGAAAGTATTGTTTTTCATTTACAAACAACCAACCTTGAAATCAAGATCATTGTTGTCTGATGAGCTACATTTCTTCCCTTAATTTAATCAAGAGGTGCAACATGATAGCCTCACTCTCTGTGGATGCAAGCACACAGACACACACACACACACACACAAACTCACACACACCATGAGACACCATAGCCACACAAAGCAGGATTGATTTCACTTTGAAGAATGCTTGATGAGCAAGGAAAGCGAAAGCTATATGGATAGAGCTAGTCCACTGGGAACTATGTATATTGAGTCCAATGAATGAAAGGGTGTCTGCAGGGGTTGATTAATGATTATGCTACTACAGAACCAGCTTTCACCTTCACATGAAGACAAATTTAGTTCAAGCATTAAGCATATATATATATATATATATATATATATATATATATATATATATATTTTAAAAGGCACACAAATGTAACATTCCAGTCTTGAAAACAAGAAGAAAAAAAAATCTACATGGATAGTAAATCAGACGGTTTGTCCCATTGACGTTGCCATGGTTACAGATAGAATGCTAATACATCAGCATACACACCATGATGGATATTTACAGCAGTAAAACATGACCCTCGGTACACCCACATAGTTCTGGACCCGACCCCCTTTTCTTCTAGGGGTAGGGATGGATCATCCAATTGACTAGAGACAGAGCGAAGAGCTCTGACGGAGATGTAGAATTTGAGCAAAGCCGGGAGGCAGGCCGTTTCCCATGCTGCTCTATGGATAAACACCACAGTCGTGTAGTGGATGCAAGCTTTAAATGTGGTATGCAGAGAAGAACTTTAGGAGGATGAAGATTAGACAGGCTGGATGAAGATTAAACATTCTGGTTAATTTGTAAGGGTTTGATCACACAAGTCAGGTTAGCAGTAGCCCAGACAGGATGTGATGAGTGCCTGAACTAAGACAGGTGTCGAAAGGTTGTAGTCAGCAGATGTTATAGAGCAGTTGTCATAGGTTTTATGCTTCCAAAGAACAACAGGGTTTTGTCTACGGAACAAATCTATATTGTAGACTTTGAGCTTAAGGTGGTATGCCAATATTAAAGTTTAGATATTGGCCAGGGACCAAGGTAGGAATTTCAAGATGTCCACGGCCGTCGTTGACTCTCGCTTTGGCCGTGATGCCCTGAAAATCATTGCAGGCCCTACGGCCACCATGGTCTTTGAGCCCCTGCTACTGTCAAAATCTTGCGGTCATCATTCAGTTTGTCCTCAGTTTGGGTGTAAAGTATCTTAAACTTAAATGTTACAATGTAGTTTGAATGACGAGTTCACTGTGGACAACCAATCAATATCACTATCTGATGATTTTGGAAGCTAGCTAGTTATCGATCAATAGATTGATAACTTGCTACCTGACTTATTTAGTGCTTAACTGAATCACACCTCTCTCTTTTGGAAGGTGCGTTCATGAGCAACTGTGAAGTGGGAAACTTCTGACCTCCGAGCGGGAGAATACACCTGAACGCTTTTAGAAAGCTCCAAGATTTAACATTTGGCATCACTCGACACGGCAGCGTTTGTGGTGAAAGATTTAAAAACAAAAAATAATTGCTCCACACACAAATAAGTCACTATATTTGTTTATTTAGTTTGTACTCATTAGCGCAGCTGATCGTGATGTTACAGGATACTTCAAGAGGTGCAATATGATAGCCTCGCTCTCTGTGGATGCAAGCACACCAACACACAGAAACTCACGCACACCATGAGATATGGTTTACTTTTCTGTAACTGAGGTAATGTTAGCCTTAACATTACTTAACTGTCAATATGATGTCATGCATGTTTTTTTTTCTGATCAGAAGTTGTTTATTTATGAGCTCCAAATCCTCCTATTTCACTCAATGGCCTTTGTGCCCTGGCATGTGGCCTTTGTGCCCTAAACATTTTTGTGACACCGAAGGCCAAATGGCATTGCCCCTAAAATGACGAAATTCCAAGCCTGCCAGGGACATGAAGATGCAAGTAACCACGTGGGTGTTAGAAGGGGGAAGGAGAAAAGTAGTTGAGTGTCATCTGCATTGAAATGATAGGACAATGCTGAGGTTATTTGATGTGTCGAAAAAAAAGAAGATCTCGAAACAACCCCCGGAGGACACCTGTAGTAAGAACCTGTGTTGGACATGTCAAAGACCTGCCAATTAATGCAATCAGGTGCTCAGCCTGAGACGACAAACACTGCTTCGCTCTTTGTGGCAGCTTTTCAACTTCTCCAATTCAGAGGGGTTGGGTAAAATGCGGATGCCAAATCGTGATTAGACCTTGTGTGAAAACAACCGATTTCCACTTTCCTTAGAGAATGTTCTAATGGTTCACGGCGTTGAACACAGTGGATAAATCTAGGAAAATAAAGGCTTTGGCAGCGCGGTCTTAGTTTAAACCTTAAAGTCTTGACTAGTTAGGGTTAAGAAGACCATGGGTCAAGGGGCCGAAATATGTCAACAATTTTAAGATTGAGTGGAAAACTGAGAGTTGGTAAGCTTCCATTGACCCAAGTTTCTTTGACACTTTTTTACTGTAAAAAAAATCTTGAAATAATTTAATAGATGATGATTGCTGAATGTAATATGTTATATTATTCAGTCACTATGAGCTCCACAATAAATTGTAAATGCCTAAGCTACAGATCGCAAAATCAATTAGTCTATACAAATATAAAATTAGACATTATTGCAAGACAACAATGTTTTGACCTCTTGCTGCAATTTGCAAAGCTTCACCATCAAACACTTTCAGATCCAAATAACTACAGTGGAAATAGGTAGGCATCTGAAAATTATTACAATATGGCAAATGGCATTCTATTGATACTGGCTTTTGTGGGCAAGCTGTAACAGCAAATAAATAGATGGGCAGGGCATACAGTCATGTTAGTGTAATGCACAGTTTGGCGAAATGGACAATGGAAACACAGTAAGCAACTTACATTTTATTGTGAAAACATTTTTCATATAAAAAGAGGTGTGATACCATTACGTCCAGCTTTGTTTACCAAAAGAAGACAGTTCAATTTAAGCGTTCCATAGCAGGCAATTGTTGCATCTACTGTACATGTCACACGAACTTCACAAACGTATAAAAATAAATCCCAGTTAATGGAAAACCTGCTAGCCTTGTATTAAAACTGAAATGAACTGAAATGACTACATCCTGGCAGTTAAAGCATAGTTCATTTTCAAAATTTCACACACTATAAAAATGTGTATTTTCAAATACTTAAATTTATATTTACTACATGTATTCAGACATTTCGTAAAGAAATCCTTCTCCTGACCTGTCCCCAGATCAAGTATGTGATTTTGAGCCTAGTGCCTCTGTGCTCTTGGGTGGAAGAAAAAAAAAGAAGTTTTTTCCTCAATTGACTCAAACACACAGCTTTTAAAGTATTTTTTCCAATAATGATAGACTCCAAAACCTGCCAGATCACCATATCAACGAGGGGTCCTTGCCTGTGTACAAGTGGGGCTTGAAAACAAGACCCCCAAATTCATAATACATATTCCCTCTCTGTTTCCATGACCACGGATTAGGAAGAATGTGATTTGCCTGGGTCAGTATATGTGGCTTCACTTGTACTCATCCACTGAGCGGTCCGAGTCTCAGTTCGAGGAAAAGGGAACAGTTTGTGAATGAGCATGGACTTGACAAGTGACTAGGTAAAGCTTTGACTTAATTTTAAGCTGAATCCCACGCAGTCTTTTTTCCATTAATTATACTACATCACTGTTGAATACTTGCTTCTCATTGTCTAGAAAGGTATTGGAAACACATATACTGGACATTTGGATATTACTCTAAGATATGGGACACCTAATCACAGGGCCTGTCCTGGACGTTCCACCGCCCTAGGCATGACAAAAAAAAACGCAGCCCCCTCCCCCAAATTGCAGCAGTCAATTGTCATACTGGAGGGAGGCAGCCAATTGTCAAAATGCCGCCTCAAATTCAAGTGACGCCATAGTGGACATGAGGACATAAAAATAATAGTTATCTAAAAATAATAAATGATGGCTGAATGCTCCCAGCGTTGATCAAAACTTACAGCAGTATACTTATCCCAGCAGAGTACTATCTTACCAGCTTCTGTGAATGAGTGGAATCATACCTAGATGGGTCTGCGTCCCTGGATGTCATTTATGCACCCACCACTCTCACAAGGAAATTTAGCCTGAGGACCTGAGGTGTCGAAGGAAAACAGCAATTTTGAAAACAACCCGAAAGTTTTCCAGCCTGACCTCAGCGAGACTCCAAAATTGGCTACTACTCTAAGTCCTCAAACTACTGCTGTATACGTTCTGCATCTTTGCTTTACTGAGAGTGGGCTACTGGCAAAACACTGTGGGGTGGCACTAAGTTTTAGCTGAGGCTGGCTGCGAGACATGGTGGAGGAAGATGAGGTTACAGGCTGAGGAAGGAAGCAGAGAGAACAACTACTACAGTGGTTCCCAAACATGGGTCAGGCCCATATGAGTTCTCTTGAGAATCAAGAGAACTCACATGTGAAATTTGATTAGAGAAATGTATGTATTGATGATTTTATGCAATTAATTATGACAGCTGACAGAACTGTTGCCCTTGCATGTGTCAGTGTGAATGTTTTCCAATATTTGCATTTTTATAGTTATTAGTCATTGTCCTTATAGAGCTATTTTAAGGTGATTGACCCTGTAGCAGGTCAAAATTATAAATGTTAGGGTATATAAATTCATCCATTTAATGAGCACCAACTTTTTATATGGAATGCATCTCCATATAACCAGAGAAACCATAACAAAATAAATAAAGCTACACTCTATTTGCTGTTATTCCAACTGCAGAGGTGGAAGTGACAACACCATGGTTAGCTAGCAGGCAATCAATGGATAAGAAAACCATAATATGAAGAAGGAACTATTGGGTCACATCCAGCAACTGAAAATGAGAAAACCAACAAACATGCAATACTAAATATGCTTTAGTATTGTTTTCTTTCTATCAAATCAAGCACATTAACTGGGTCCAGCAACGTTTTTGTGGTTGTTCTTTTCAAGACAGCTCTAACTAACAACAAATTGCAAGACACAAAATTAAGTGCTCACCCAAAACTAATCTGAGAAATGGCAAGGGTTTCAACATGTCAGGACAAGTGCGTATGAATGCCTGGGTGAATTGTAGTTGCCAGTTTGATTATTGTACATCTGTTCATCAAGTAGATCAAAGACCTTGTACTGTCTACAGAGGATCCTCTACACAGGGCCTACGGATACCAAGGAGGCTTACTTGGACTTTACTCTGATGAACACATGTAATTGGAGATCAACCCTTCACTGAATAAACTGTGTATCGGGCAAGACCTGAAGGGTGTCTTAATATGAACTGAAAGACCTGGCACTCTACCTTTGATAAATACAATAGGCTATAGCTACTGGTAAAGAGTGTAAGTAGGATTAATAATGTGGCTTCTGAGGTTTATGCTGTTTGTTCTGTCACAGAGTGAAGCCGTAGCAGAGGATAGGGCAGTAATTAAAGTCCTCTCAACAGGACTTCACTTAATTAGCCTGGATATCCTATGAAGGTTAAAGAGGAAAACGTAAAATGAAGCCCCACTCTCACAAATTAGGCAAATTGCAAGAACTCTAGCCTGTATTCAAGCATATCTCCCCCATATCCCATTTCTCCTAAACACTGTGAAGAATTTGTGGCTGTGGTATTGTAATTAAAAGTGTCAGTCTAGCTCTTCAGCTATTCTGTAGGTCCAAAAATCTACTTTTGGATGATCTCAGAATGACTACCCTGGATGGTTCAGTCATAGAAAGTGCTCCCTTCTACAAATATGATGGAATTTAGTGAAATGACAAGATGTCATTTAAAAAACACAATTGAAAACTGGTTAAGAAGTTAAAGGTTTTTATAGAAATAAATCAAGCTTGTCATCTCAGCATGGAAATTATGTTGTGCAGGCCACTTTTTAGTCAGGGTTATATTATGGTGATGTGCTATGTAGGAATGCTTTCCCATCAGTATTGAAACCTCTGGATTCATTATGCAGCTCTGCACTTTAATTCAGGTGCAAACATTCGTACACATTATACTTCAATTGGCTGGGACTCCCGGACTTCTTGAAGGGCCAAACTGGTTGGTGTTTATACATACTGGAGGTATGTTCTTGCAGAAACTTACTAATTATTCCACCACATAAAAACTTTTTCTCAGTTTGAGTTCCCCATTTAAACAAAGGTGAAACAAACTAAAAATAAATAAATGTACATAAGAATTCAAACGCTTTATTCAGTACTTTGTAGAGGTGCCTTGTGTATGCCTCTACCAGTATTTCACACAGTTTCTCCCAGAGTTGGTGAACTGCGTTCTTCTGGTCTCCTCACAAATGTTCAATTGGATTCAAGCCCAGGCTTTGGTTGGGCCACTCAAGGGCATTTACAGTTTTTTTTTTTACACCTACACCCCCACACACACCCACCTCACACAAACACACACCTACTTTCAAACCAAAAACTATTAGGGACAGCGACGACCACAGTACTGCAATCCGCATTAGGCACTGGGGCCCACAACTCGGGACAAATATATTAGACTGCGACTCAGTGCTATGCCAGACTCAAGGGGGAACATAAGTCTGCATAAATAAGCCTGTACCTTAGTTCCCTAAACCATCACAGGCCTGCAGAGCAGTGTTCCGCCTCATTAATATATTTCATTATATGCATTGTCTTCTTCATTCATCACACTGTACTTGTGTGCAAGCGTACCTATACACATACATACGACGTCGCCAGATGCACAGCTGTGCCTGTCTTAGGCCATCCCATTTTCAAAGGTGGGATCGGATCAATCTTTTGCTAACCAGCCCTCTTCACTGGCCACATTCCAGCCCTGTATAAGGGACCGTAGGAGGAGGTACCTTTCTGCACGATTAAACATATTGCTCAAGCTAATAGGAAACACCATGTTCCCTCCCCTTGAATCCTTATGGATATCACTTCCAAAACGTTGATTCATTTGATGCAAGTTCCTCCTCTGCTTCACCTCCAGTGACCATATACCTGAGCTCATGCTTAGACAGTTTTTTAAATTTCAATAAATTGGCAAACATTTTTAAAACATGTTTATGTTTTTGGGGGGGAAATATGAGTAGATTGCTGGAAAAATATACATATTTTTAATAAATACTGAATTAAATTATACAAATTTTATACAATTAAAGGGGTCTGAATACTTTTTGAAAACACCTTTTTTTCTGGCATTGTATGCTTTGTTGGACAGGAAAGTCATGAAAAGATTTTTTGTTCTTCCCAATAAGGCCAAATTTCAAGGAGTGTTCTATCAGACCTTTCTGTGAATTTGGGCCACATACAGCTCTAGAAAAAATTAAGAAACCACTGCAAAATTTTCATTTTCTCTGGTTTTACTATTCATAGGTATGTGTTTGAATAAAATTAACATTTTTATTTTATTCTATAAACTACTGACAAGACTACTCCCAAATTCCAGAGTATTTATTTGTAGAAAACAACAACTGGTCAAAATAACCAAAAAAAGATACATTGTTTTAAGACCTCAAATAATGCAAAGAAAACTAATTCATATTCATTTTCAACAACAAAATACTAATGTTTTAACTTAGGAAGAGTTCAGAAATCAATATTTAGTGGAAAAACCCTGATTTTTAACCACAGCTTCCCTGCGTCTTGGCATGCTCTCCACCAGTCTGTCACATTGCTGTTGGGTGACTTTATACCACTCCTAGCACAAAAATTCAAGTAGCTCGGCTTTGTTTGATGGCTTGTGACCATCCATCTTCCTCTTGATCAAATTCCAGAGGTTTTCAATGGGGTTCAGGTCTGGAGATTGGGCTGGCCATGACAGGGTCTTGATCTGGTGGTCCTCCATCCACACCTTTATTGACCTGGCTGTGTGGCATGGAGCATTGTCCTGCTGGAAAAAAACAATTCTCAGAGTTGGGGAACATTGTCAGAGCAGAAGGAAGCAGGTGTTCTTCCAGGTTAACCTTGTACTTGGCTTGATTCATGCGTCCTTCACAAAGACAAATCTGCCCAATTCCAGCCTTGCTGAAGCCTTCCCAAATCATCACCGATCCTCCACCAAATTTCACAGTGGACGTGAGACACTGTGACTTGTAGGCCTCTCCAGGTCTCTGTCTAACCATTAGACGACCAGGTGAAAATGTGACTCGTCAGAGAAGATGACCTTACTCCATTCCTCTACGGTCCAATCCTTATGGTCTTTTGCAAACTTCAGCCTGGCTCTTTGCTTCTCATTGATGAAGGGCTTTTTTCTAGTTTTGCACGACTTCAGCCCTGCCCCTTTAGAACCGTCCTCGCCATGCACTTCACCCCAGCTGCTGTTTGCCATTCTTTTTGTAGGTCACTTGATGTCATCCTACGGTGGTTGAGTGACATTCGAATGAGTTGACGGTCATCTTGGTCAGTGGACAGTCGTTTTAGCCCTCTGCCAGTCCGTAGCTTTGTTGTCCCCAATGTCTGTTGCTTGACCTTGTTCTTATGAACCGCCATTTTTGAAATGTTCAGGATGGAACCAACCTGACGCTCATTGTATCCCTCTGCCAATAAAGCCAGAATTGAACCCTTCTTTTCCTCACTCAAAGCTTTTCTTTTCAAGTCTTTTGTCATGCTGAATAGTTATTTTTTTTATTCAAATTACCTTTGAGGTACTACAGCACTTGCACTGTTTTGCAATCCAGCTGGTCCTATTGCAAGAGGATAGTGATGACCACAGCAGCGGTTTTTATACTTTTCCTTGTTAAATTAGATTTGGTTCAGGTAATCACCTAATCAGTACCTCATTAAGTAAAATGAGGTGTGCCTGTGTTGGAATTTAACAGACACTGGAATGGAATGGCTGCCATACATGTAGAGATGCTGATTTAAGAAAAATTAGGAGTGGTCTCTTCATTTTTTCCAGAGCTGTATATATGAGACATACATATCAAACTTGATTTCAAACTTGATAACAAAGCTGTATCTGGCTTTTGTTTATCAATAGGAAAGCTAAACATCAATGCAAGTCTGTATTTTCTCTACATTATGAAACCAGAATTTCACTATTACTGTAGACATATTATGGACATTTTCAGAACTCAGTCAAACATCTGATCAATTAGGCAACACATAAGTTCTGAGTTAAGTGAGAACAGGCTCCCAATAAAGGTCCCTTGACATGAACTAAGCTATCTTGTCATACGGAGCATTACACTCC